>SJYX01001871.1:274784-290707 GCA_006410675.1 Oreotragus oreotragus
ATTACTTTGCCAACAAAGGTCCATCTAGTCAAGGCTATGGTTTTTCCAGTAGTCATGTATGGATGTGAGAGTTGGACTGTGAAGAAAGCTGAGTGATGAAGAATTGGTGCTTTTGAACTGTGGTGTTGGAGAAGACTCTTGAGAGTCCCTTCGACTGCAAGGAGATCCAATCAGTCCATCCTAAAGGAAATCAGTCCCGGATATTTATTGGAAGGATTGATTTTGAAGGTGAAACTCCAATACTTTGGCCACCTGATGTGAAGAGTTGACTCATTTGAAAAGACCCTGATACTGGGAAAGATTGAAGGCAGGAGGAGAAGGGGCCAACAGAGGATGAGACGGTTGGATGGCATTGCCGACTAGATGGACATGAGTTTGAGTAAACTCTAGGAATTGGTGATGGACAGAGAGGCCTGGTGTGCTGCAGTCCATTTGGCTGCAAAGAGTCGGACATGACTGAGCAACTGAACTGAACTAGCATAAGTTGTTTTTGTTTTTATTTTTATTTTTTTGTGGGTTTTTTTTTTTTTTTTTGACAATCAATTTTACTGTGGTGGTACAGCCCTGTGGTAAGCCCTGGAGATGCAACTAAACACATTTGTCTATGTGAACTGAATGAACAGAAGTCCCTGCCTTTGTGGAGTTTACATTCTAGAAGTGAGAAGAGGGCATAAATTAAATAAAAGTCAATGATCCAGTATGTTAGAAGATGATAAGCACAATGGAAAAAATAAAGCAGGGAATGGGAGATGGAGCGTCCAGGGTAGAAATGGTTTTTTTGTTGTTGTTGTTGCTGTTATTGTTGTCTTTCTGAGTTTTTTGTTTGTTTTGGAGGCGGGAGTTGTTTATCTGCAAAATGCAATGATCAATGTAGACCTAGCTAAGAATGAAATGATGCTTGAAAATGTTCATGAAAGAGATGAGGGAGCAAGCTTAGCAACTTTGTAAGGAGAAAATAAAGAACGATAGCACATAGGCTGATGGTGGAAATATCCCTGATGGGTGATAGACCAGGAGGGGGCCCATATGCCTGCAGTGGGGTCAAGAGGAGGTGAAGTCAGAGAGGTTGGAAGGGCCAGGTCAGTAAGCCTTGAAGCCCATTGTAATGAATGGAACTTTCATTCTGCCCAAGGACTGTGAGCAGCCAAGGGGGAAAGAGGAGAGCAATTAGAAGAAATTTGCAGAAATCTAGACTTAAAGAGTGGTCAGTTTTGAGAATGAGTAGTCAGATTCCAGTTATGTGGATTCTGAAAGCAGAGCCATCTGGATTTGCTAGGGGGCTAAACATGAGGTTGTGAAAGACAGGAAGGTGAAGGAAGGTGAAGTCGCTCAGTCGTGTCCGACTCTTTGCGACCCCGTGGACTGTAACCTACTAGGCTTCTCTGTCCACAGGATTCTCCAGGCAAGAATACTGGAGTGGATTGCCATTTCCTTCTCCAGGGGATCTTCCCGACCCAGGGATCGAACCCGGGTCTCCCACATTGCAGGCAGACGCTTTAACCTCTGAGCCACCAGGGAAGCTCGCAGAGTGAAGTCAAATGGGACTTCAAAGGTTTTGGCCTGAGCAGCTGCAAGGATGAAGCTGCCATTGACTAAGAGGAGAAAAAACTATAGATGGAACCGGTTTTGGAGGGATTAAATTCTACCCATTTGAGATATCTACTGAGATATCCAAGTAGAGATACAGTGTAGGCAACTAGGTACGCAGGTCTATAATTCAGAGAAGTCCAAATTAGTAATAATAACATTTTGAAGTCCTCAACATTCAGATGGAATTTAGAAACTGCACAAGATCACCAAAGAGTGAGTGAAGGTAGGGAAGAGAAGTGGTTCAAGATTGAAATCCCTGAGTCACTCAGTTTTAGAGATCAGAGAAAAGAGAAGGAGGGAGACAGGCAGAAGTATGGTCTCCTGGAAGCTGAGTGAAGACAGAGCTCCCCAAAAGGGAGAGTGAGCAACCGTGTCATCATGCTCAGATGTCGGGGAGGATAAGGACGGAGAATTGACTAGAATTTAACAACACAACAGTGATGTGCTGGTAAATGTTTACCAACGGGCTCTCTGGTAGCATGGGAGGGGTATTGGGCAGTGGGCGGAACCCTGATCTGTAGAGTTTGCCAATTTCCATGTTGAAAATACTCCTGACATGGCTGATGTCAAGCTACTAATGTGGCGCCACTGAATGCAGAGTTTGGAAGAGATGTGCACAATTGGCTCTCAAGAGACAATGCAAGTTGGCTGCAACATACCCATGAATATGGATGGTGTCCATTGCCTCACCAGGATTTGGGGACCAAGAGAAAGATGCTGGTGCAGTATGACCCTGACATGACTAAATCTGCATGACCTGGACAAAGCCAACCAACATTTATCTAATCAACTGACATTCTTTATTGAGGGCAGCCCAAGCAGTTTGCTGGAGACACCTGGGACCATAGGATGATGTCGTGGGCTCCATGGCCCGCGCGTGCATGCTCAGCCGCTTCTGTCATGTCTGACTCTTTGCAGTCCTATGGACTATAGCCCGCCAGGCTTCTCTGTCCATGGGATTTCACCAGGATTTGGGGACCAAGAGAAAGATGCTGGTGCAGTATGAACCTGACATGACTAAATCTGCATGACCTGGACAAAGCCAACCAACATTTATCTAGTCAACTGACATTCTTTATTGAGGGCAGCCCAAGCAGTTTGCTGGAGACACCTGGAACCATAGGATGATGTCGTGGGCTCCATGGCCCGCGCGTGCATGCTCAGTCGCTTCTGTCATGTCTGACTCTTTGCAGTCCTATGGACTATAGCCCGCCAGGCTTCTCTGTCCATGGGATTCCCCAGGCAAGAATACTGGAGTGGGTAGCCATTTCCTCCTCCAGGGGATCTTCCCGACCCAGGGATCGAACCCACATCTGTGTCCCGTGCATTATAGGTGGCTTCTTTACCCGATGAGCCACTGGGGAAGCCAATGCATAGCCCAGACTTATGGTAACTTTTAAAGAGAGTGCATTGCAACAACAAAGAGGCAAAAGGCATATACCCTGTGCACACAATAAAGTGCAGATTGGAATTAATGCAGTTCAAAGCTAAGGAATGCCAAGAATTGCCAACAGCCTCCAGAAGCTAGGAGAAAGGCAAGAAATGGATCCCTCCTTAGAGCCTCCATAAGGATCCAACCTTGCTGGCACCTGGATTTTGAACTTCTGGACTCCAGAACTGTAAGAAAATTAATTTTGCTGATTTAAGCCACTGAGTTGTGGTGATTTGTTATGGCAGTCCTTGGGGATGAGTATAGATTGTTCAGATAAGAGCAGTTTTCACAAACACAGGAGGGGAAAGGGGTGAAAAAAGAGAAGGCTGCAAAGTAGGGTCCCTGAAGCTGAGTGAAAACGGCATTCCCAGGAAGAGGGGGTGACTCCCTCTCTGCTGCCCTTAGCGAGTCCTGGATTTTGGCCTGCTCCTGACTGGCTCATCATCAGCAACACAGTTTGCCTCAGAGCTGCTACCATCTAGCCAGTTTGCTCAGCTTCCTGGTTTGGGCTTTTGTACATGGGCGCAACTGTTTGGGTAAATTTGATCCATATAGACAGAGCTCCTGGAATACTGACGCACAAACATCAGGGAATACTGAGTCATCCAGTTGTGTGCAAGCTGAGGAGATAATATTATTCCAAGGGATAATACTGACATTTTTGGTGCTGACTACCTTTGGTCACCTGGAGAAGGAAATGGCAACCCACTCCAGCATTCTTGCCTAGCGAATTTCATGGACAAAAGAGCCTGATGGGCTACAGCCCATGGGGTTGCAGATGTTGGACACAACTGAGCAAGTAACACACACCATGGGTCAAAAGGAACTTTCTCAGTGGCTCCTAGTGGTACCTAAACTTTCCGCATTATTTCTGTCTTCATAGGCATGCGATGCAATGCCTGCATACAAGGCAACTGCTTTACTAGAATTAAACCATCATCAGTCATGAAAACATCAGCTCTGAGGGAAGCATCTCTCTGGTGATGAATTGTGGCATGAGAAAGGAGAGAAAATTCTAGAGCCTACATAAGTCCCAATTAGAAACTATTTGAGAGTCCTGGCCCTTGCAAGGAATTCAGAAGAAAACTAAAATAGAGGTGGGAGGAATGAGAGCAAATCATGCTTGTGTCTAGTTCTTTTCGTGTTGGCTGTTCAAAGGCCAAAAGTGGCCATTTACTGAATTCCATAGAGCCACTTACCAAGGGCAATATACCCTATAAAGTGGGTACCAAAGCTATGGGGATGAATGGATCCATCGGCCCACCAGGGAAGAAGGCTGTCTCTCGGTAGGGGAAGGTATAATATTGTTGTGAGTGACAGCAGAGGGAAGAACTATGAGACCATATCCCTCGGCTTTTGTGGTGATGTTCCCAAGAGTGCAGCAGAGTTGCTTTGTTTTGTTTGGTTTTGAGGGAGAGCATTCTACTTTTTAAAATTTATTCTTTTTCTCTATAAATTATTTTTCCAAAGATAAAGAAGTAATAAAAAAACAGGTTAAACTCTATTCTTTTTTTTTTTCAGTTTTAACTTTTTATTTAGTATTAGAATGTAGCCAATTACCAAAGTGTTGTGATAGTTGCAGGTGAACATGGAAGGGACTCAGTCATACATACAGATGTATCCTTTCTCCTCCAAACTCCCCTCCCATCCAGGCTGCCACATAACAGTGAGCAGAGTTCCCTGGGCCATACTGTAAGTCTTTTGTTGGTTATCTGTTTCAGACCTAGCAGTGTGTACACATCCATCCCAAACTCTCTAATTATCCCTCCCCTGCCTCCATCCTTTCCCCTGGAAACCATGTTTGTTCTCCAAGTCTGAAAGTCTGTTTCTGTTTTGTAAGTAAGTTCATTTGTATCGTGTCTTTTTAGATTCCACATATAAGGAAAGTCATAGGATATTTCTCCTTCACTGTCTGATTTACGTCACTCAGTATAACACTCTCTAGGTCCATCCATGTTGCTGCAAATGGCCTTATTTTGTTCTTTTTCATGGCTGAGTAATATTCTGTTATATATATGTACCACTTCTTTATTCATTCCTCTGTCGATGGACATTTATGTTGCTGCCATGTCTTGGCCATTGTAAACAGTGAAGAATGCAGCAGTTTTTACCATGGAGACCTCTAAGAAGTTCTACCAGAAGGAAGCCGTGGATACCAGTAACACACTAAAGAAGATCACAGGAATCTGGCTGCTTGGAGATCCAAACACAGGTCAGGGATTTGCCAAAGGGGGGAAACTGTGTCACATTTTCACAGACCAGGACCCACCTGCATAGGTTTTGCCACTTCCTGGGGAAGGAAGCTTCTGTCTCTCAGAGAAATGGTGTGAGTTCGTGAACAGAGGATTGGTGCAATCTTTTGGTTTATGTGGCAAGATATTATAGGATCTTTATCAGGAAGAAAAGCACAGTGTCTTCATGAAGCCTCATGGGTTTCACTGTAGGGGTGCCACAGCTTCCCCTTGAAATCCCCCAAATACTGAACAAAAGTTGTGTATAAAGGCGTTCAGGGACTTCCCTGGTGGTCCAGCAGTTAAAACCACTGGACTTAACAATGCAGTGCAGTGTTGCACTTGCAATGCAGAGAATGTGAGTTCGATCCCTGGTCGGGGAACTAAGATCCCACATGCTGTGGAGCAGCTAAGCCCATGCATCACAACTAGAGAGTCTGAGAGCCACAGCAAAAGATTCCACATAATACAGTGAGGACCCAATGCAGCCAAATTAGGAAACAAATGTTTTTTAAAAAAGGAGTTCAGATGGAGAACCGTTTAGAGGAGTATTTCCTTGTTATTCCAGATGAGAAGGAAAAAGGCTAATGGACACAGTCCCCTTGCAATCATATATTTTGCTCAGTTTTTCATTATTTGGAGATAAAAGCTGCTTTTAGGCCTAAGGAACTGGGCTCACCAGTCAGTTTTTCAGGAGTGGGCACAGCTGCCCCCTCGCATTCTGTCTCAGACAAAAATGTATTAAGAAAATGAAGCCAAGTGAAGCAAAGTTCAGGAGTGAGAGAAAAGCTGACATAAAAGCTTCAGCAACCACAGCTGGCCCAGGAAGCAGCGCCCGATAACGAGAACTTGGGCGAAAGAGCCTGAGATGAAGAGGATGTTAGTGAGTGGAGCCAAGCCAGTCACACAGTGAACTTTTGCAGGAAGAAAGAAGAGGGAATGGGGAGTTAATTATAATGAATTCCTCCTAAAGCACTGAGAGTTGGAGAGAATACATNAAAGGGGTGAAAAAAGAGAAGGCTGCAAAGTAGGGTCCCTGAAGCTGAGTGAAAACGGCATTCCCAGGAAGAGGGGGTGACTCCCTCTCTGCTGCCCTTAGCGAGTCCTGGATTTTGGCCTGCTCCTGACTGGCTCATCATCAGCAACACAGTTTGCCTCAGAGCTGCTACCATCTAGCCAGTTTGCTCAGCTTCCTGGTTTGGGCTTTTGTACATGGGCGCAACTGTTTGGGTAAATTTGATCCATATAGACAGAGCTCCTGGAATACTGACGCACAAACATCAGGGAATACTGAGTCATCCAGTTGTGTGCAAGCTGAGGAGATAATATTATTCCAAGGGATAATACTGACATTTTTGGTGCTGACTACCTTTGGTCACCTGGAGAAGGAAATGGCAACCCACTCCAGCATTCTTGCCTAGCGAATTTCATGGACAAAAGAGCCTGATGGGCTACAGCCCATGGGGTTGCAGATGTTGGACACAACTGAGCAAGTAACACACACCATGGGTCAAAAGGAACTTTCTCAGTGGCTCCTAGTGGTACCTAAACTTTCCGCATTATTTCTGTCTTCATAGGCATGCGATGCAATGCCTGCATACAAGGCAACTGCTTTACTAGAATTAAACCATCATCAGTCATGAAAACATCAGCTCTGAGGGAAGCATCTCTCTGGTGATGAATTGTGGCATGAGAAAGGAGAGAAAATTCTAGAGCCTACATAAGTCCCAATTAGAAACTATTTGAGAGTCCTGGCCCTTGCAAGGAATTCAGAAGAAAACTAAAATAGAGGTGGGAGGAATGAGAGCAAATCATGCTTGTGTCTAGTTCTTTTCGTGTTGGCTGTTCAAAGGCCAAAAGTGGCCATTTACTGAATTCCATAGAGCCACTTACCAAGGGCAATATACCCTATAAAGTGGGTACCAAAGCTATGGGGATGAATGGATCCATCGGCCCACCAGGGAAGAAGGCTGTCTCTCGGTAGGGGAAGGTATAATATTGTTGTGAGTGACAGCAGAGGGAAGAACTATGAGACCATATCCCTCGGCTTTTGTGGTGATGTTCCCAAGAGTGCAGCAGAGTTGCTTTGTTTTGTTTGGTTTTGAGGGAGAGCATTCTACTTTTTAAAATTTATTCTTTTTCTCTATAAATTATTTTTCCAAAGATAAAGAAGTAATAAAAAAACAGGTTAAACTCTATTCTTTTTTTTTTCAGTTTAAACTTTTTATTTAGTATTAGAATGTAGCCAATTACCAAAGTGTTGTGATAGTTGCAGGTGAACATGGAAGGGACTCAGTCATACATACAGATGTATCCTTTCTCCTCCAAACTCCCCTCCCATCCAGGCTGCCACATAACAGTGAGCAGAGTTCCCTGGGCCATACTGTAAGTCTTTTGTTGGTTATCTGTTTCAGACCTAGCAGTGTGTACACATCCATCCCAAACTCTCTAATTATCCCTCCCCTGCCTCCATCCTTTCCCCTGGAAACCATGTTTGTTCTCCAAGTCTGAAAGTCTGTTTCTGTTTTGTAAGTAAGTTCATTTGTATCGTGTCTTTTTAGATTCCACATATAAGGAAAGTCATAGGATATTTCTCCTTCACTGTCTGATTTACGTCACTCAGTATAACACTCTCTAGGTCCATCCATGTTGCTGCAAATGGCCTTATTTTGTTCTTTTTCATGGCTGAGTAATATTCTGTTATATATATGTACCACTTCTTTATTCATTCCTCTGTCGATGGACATTTATGTTGCTGCCATGTCTTGGCCATTGTAAACAGTGAAGAATGCAGCAGTTTTTACCATGGAGACCTCTAAGAAGTTCTACCAGAAGGAAGCCGTGGATACCAGTAACACACTAAAGAAGATCACAGGAATCTGGCTGCTTGGAGATCCAAACACAGGTCAGGGATTTGCCAAAGGGGGGAAACTGTGTCACATTTTCACAGACCAGGACCCACCTGCATAGGTTTTGCCACTTCCTGGGGAAGGAAGCTTCTGTCTCTCAGAGAAATGGTGTGAGTTCGTGAACAGAGGATTGGTGCAATCTTTTGGTTTATGTGGCAAGATATTATAGGATCTTTATCAGGAAGAAAAGCACAGTGTCTTCATGAAGCCTCATGGGTTTCACTGTAGGGGTGCCACAGCTTCCCCTTGAAATCCCCCAAATACTGAACAAAAGTTGTGTATAAAGGCGTTCAGGGACTTCCCTGGTGGTCCAGCAGTTAAAACCACTGGACTTAACAATGCAGTGCAGTGTTGCACTTGCAATGCAGAGAATGTGAGTTCGATCCCTGGTCGGGGAACTAAGATCCCACATGCTGTGGAGCAGCTAAGCCCATGCATCACAACTAGAGAGTCTGAGAGCCACAGCAAAAGATTCCACATAATACAGTGAGGACCCAATGCAGCCAAATTAGGAAACAAATGTTTTTTAAAAAAGGAGTTCAGATGGAGAACCGTTTAGAGGAGTATTTCCTTGTTATTCCAGATGAGAAGGAAAAAGGCTAATGGACACAGTCCCCTTGCAATCATATATTTTGCTCAGTTTTTCATTATTTGGAGATAAAAGCTGCTTTTAGGCCTAAGGAACTGGGCTCACCAGTCAGTTTTTCAGGAGTGGGCACAGCTGCCCCCTCGCATTCTGTCTCAGACAAAAATGTATTAAGAAAATGAAGCCAAGTGAAGCAAAGTTCAGGAGTGAGAGAAAAGCTGACATAAAAGCTTCAGCAACCACAGCTGGCCCAGGAAGCAGCGCCCGATAACGAGAACTTGGGCGAAAGAGCCTGAGATGAAGAGGATGTTAGTGAGTGGAGCCAAGCCAGTCACACAGTGAACTTTTGCAGGAAGAAAGAAGAGGGAATGGGGAGTTAATTATAATGAATTCCTCCTAAAGCACTGAGAGTTGGAGAGAATACATAGGTTATTCAGAGGGTAACTTCTAATTTTGCAAGGTTTCAGAGAGCTTCTTACTCAAAGGAGGCTACTGGAACCTCTGCCAAGTGTATGGAGTCGCCAACTTAAAGTCGAGAACTTGCTTCCAGGCCTCCTGCAGAAGGCAATGTGGATACAGATGGCAGATTTGCATTCTCGTTTGGTAAGGAGTAAACTCCTGTTTGTTTGATTCTCTCCCTAGTCTCTCTCCCCTGCCAATATTTCCCTTGGCTGAGAATGATTTCACTGACCAAGCCAAATGCAGCTATAAATCCAGAGATGCTTTTATATTGTATTAACTCCAGCAAGGGGTTAGAAGGCCCCAACACAAACATGCCCATCACGATACTGGAGGCTCATTGTTTGAAGGGCTGACCGAACCCTGGGAGGTGGAGAGCCTAGAGTGTGGAGCAAAAGCTAAGAATAGGAATTGGGATGTGGGGACACTGTCACTCCAACTTTGCTTGTGATCACTCTTCTCACAGAATGGTGGGCAGACCCAAAAAATCATTCAGAGGTGGGGAGATGATGGGGGGGGTGGGAAAAACCAAATAAAGATTCAATAGGGCTGAAAATAAAGAAGTCTTTATATATATATAAGTTAATAGGGCCTAGATGAGACTGCCAAACATTGCTCACTCCAACCCCATTTTATTGGCAATGATGCAAGCCAAATACCGGCTGTGATGACTAGCCCTTTCTTAGAAGTGACCCTTGCTGAAAAAACATCCTGTGTTTTGCTAAGTGGTCTATCTCTGAAGAAAACTGTAAAAAAGAAACTAGCTGTGACTTTGGCCAAGGCAGGTGGTCCCACGACTCATGAGGGGGGCTGAATCCTAAGCAATGAGAGCGAAACAGGAAATAAAATAGACGAGAGGAGAAAGTATGGAGTTTAATGCATGGTTTTTGTGAGAGATGATCTCCGGGAAGAGATCCTCATGCTCTAAACCTGACCCGGACTAGACCATCAACTCTATTTATACTAAAACCGAGTTGGCTATGGAGATGAAGTGTAAAGTAAATTGAATCCCCTGTTCGTCTCTGGTTTCAAACCCAGAGTATTCCCTTGTGGACACAAAGGATGGAGTTGAAAGCATTCATTAACTACTTCCCTTTTTGTTTTAAAGGCACAGACTTTTAAAAGTTAATTAATTAATTTTAATTGGAGGCTAATTACTTTACAATATTGAGGTGGTTTTTGCCATACATCAACATGAATCAGCCATGGGTATGGGATAGGGTGAGGAGGGAGGTGGGAGAGGGGTTCAGGATGGAAGGCACAGATTTTTAGGTAGACCACATGTGCCAGAGCAATCTATGTGAAGACACATTTGACGAAGGAGCCAGTAGGGCTCCTGGGGGCTCATCCTGGGACAGCTGAGGTGGTCTTGAATAACACTTAGAGGAGAGACATAGAAGTTAGGGATAGGGGCTGAAATGCCCCACCATCAGTAAAGTTGATAAATTGAAAAACCAAGGTGAAGAATGACTCAAGCCTGGGAGTAATTTCTCACCTGCGTCCTACAAGAAAAATAACAGCTAGGTGGAATACTGCTGAAATTTTCATGTTGTGATTTAATATGATTGTCCTAAGATTTGGCTTGCTCCATGAGCTATCCAGCTATATAAACTGGAAATGCCAGGAGGGCTTCTCATAGTAGGAAAATGCTGTAGAAAAAGACCCCTTGAAGTTAGGAAGTACGGGTAGTGGACTTGTTGGTAAAGCATGGCGCTGTGTGATGCTCCTGCCTGGGCATGTTTGTATTGTTCTCTGCCCTGCCCAAGCTTGAGATTGTCTCTTCTCAGCAATTCTAACAGACACCCCTTTTTGGGGGGCAGTGGTGTTGCACATGGCATATGGGATCTTAGTTCCCTGACCAGGGATCGAACCTACGCCCCCTGCAGTGAAAGCACAGAATCTTAACCCCTGAAATGCCAAGGAAGTGCTGGAGAGCTACCCGGGACTTTGAGCTACTATACTTATAAAACTTTTGCTTATAAACAGGACTTAAGTCATTTCAGTTTTCATTCATGGCATTCAGGGTATGGAAAACTGCGTATATTTTTCACATTTCCTGTCCTTGTACCTATAAGTCAAAAGTCTTTCATGCCTAAGTTATTTTGTTATAATCTTTATGATTTGCTACATCATATCTCACAATCCACTGAAGTTTATTCTTTCAAAGTTGTATGCAAGAACATTGCAGTTCATCTTTAGTTCTGAAGGAAAGGTGGGGTAGTTCAAAAAATAATTCATCTTCTTTGTTTCTGTGAGAATCAGTGTTAAGATATTTTTAGAGGAACACATTTTACTTACTCTAAGGTCTCACAGCTTGGACTGAGATACAGTTTCTCTGGGAAATTTGCAGCCAGAGGGAATGTAAGGCTACAAGACAAACCCAGTGCATCTTTCTATAATAAAACAAGTGCAGATGTGAACATACAGCTTCCCCTGGTGATGGCCTCACGAGCATTTGGCAACACTGCTCTCTTCTGACACTGTTTTCTTCAGGCACTTTGAGCTGTTTCTGCCTCCCCTGATTTTGAGGCCATTGTTGGCCTGACATGAGATTGCTGTTCTTCAGTCACTCATTCAGTCGTGTCCGACTCTGTGACGCCGTGGACTGCAGCATGCCAGGTTTCCCTGTCCTTCACTATCTCCCAGAGCTTGCTCAAACTCATGTTCATTGAGTCGGTGATGCCATCCAACCATCTCATCCTGTCGACCGCTTCTCCTCTTGCCTTCAATCTTTCCCAGCATCAGGGTCTTTTCCAATTAGTTAGCTCTTTGCATCAGGTGGCCAAAGTATTGGAGCTCCAGCTTCAACATCATTCCTTCCAATGAATATTCAGGGTTGATTTCCTTTACCATTTGCTGGTTTGATCTCCTTAATGTCCAAGGGACCCTCAAGAGTCTTCTCCAACATCACAGTTCAAGAGCAGCAGTTCTTTGGCACTCAATTTTCTTTATGGTCTTACATACATACATGACTACTAGAAAAACCATAGCTTTGACTATGCAGAAATTTGTTGGTAAAGTAATGTTTCTGCTTTTTAGTATGCTGTCTAGGTTTTTCATAGCTTCTCTTCCAAGGAACAAGTGTCTGAATTTCATGGCTGCAGTCACCATCTTTAGTGATTCCTGAGCCCAGGAAAATAAAGTCTGTCATTGTTTACATTGTTTCCCCATCTATTTGCCATGAAGTGATGGGCCCAGATGCCATGATCTTAGTTTTCTGAATGTTGAGTTTTAAGCCAACTTTTTCACTCTCCTCTTTCACCTTCATCAAGCAGCTTTTTAGTTCCTCTTTGTTTTCTGCCATAAGGGTGGTATCATCTGCATATCTGAGGTTATTGATATTTTCCCCAGCAATCTTTATTCCAGCTTATGCTTCTTCCAGCCCAGCATTTCATATGATGTACTCTGCATATAAGTTAAATAAGCAGGGTAACAATATACAGCCTTGATGTACACATTTCCCAATCTTGAACCAGTCCATTGTTCCACGTCCAGTTCCAACTGTTGCTTCTTGACCTGCATACAGGTTTCTCAGCGGCAGGTCAGGTGGTCTGGTATTCCCATCTCTTTCAGAATTTTCCGCAGTTTGTTATGATCCACACAGCCAACGGCTTTAGCATAGTCCTTGAAGCAGAAGTAGATGTTTTTCTGGAATTCTCTTGCTTTTACCATGATCCAATAGGTGTTGGCAGTTTGATCTCTGGTTCCTCTGCCTTTTCTAAATCCAGCTTGTACATCTGGAAGTTCTTGGTTCACGTACTGTTGAAGCCTAGCTTGGAGGATTTTGAGCATGGCCTTGCTAGCATGTGAAGAAAGTGTAACTGTGCAGTAGTCTGAACATTCCTTGGCATTGCCCTACTTTGGGACTGGAATGAAAATCGACCTTTTCCAGTCCTGTGGCCACTGCTGAGTTTTCCAAATGTGCTGGCATATTGAGTGCAGCACTTTCACAGCATCATCTTTCAGGATTTGAAATAGCTCAGCTGGAATTCCATCACCTCCATCACCTATGCTTCCTAGGGCCCACTTAACTTTGCAGTCCAGGATGTCAGGCTCTAGGTGAGTGATCACACCATTGTGGTTATCTTGGTCATTATTATAGTTCTTCTGTGTATTCTTGCCACCTCTTCTTAATATCTTCTGCTTCTGTTAGATCCGTACCATTTTTGTCCTTACTGGGTTCACTTTTGCATGACATGTTCCCTTGGTATCTCTAATTTTCTTGAAGAGATCTCTAGTCTTTCCCATTCTGTTGTTTTCTTCTGCGTGCACTCATCTTCTCCTGTAAGAACACCAAAATCGCAACTAACTGCTGAACAGCCGTTGACAGGAGAAGGCTGCTGCTGCTGCTGCTGCTGAGTTGCCTCAGTCATGTCCAACTCTGTGCCACCCCATAGACGGCAGCCCACCAGGCTCCCCTGTCCCTGGGATTCTCCAGGCAAGAATGCTGGAGTGGGTTGCCATTTCCTTCTCCAATGCATGAAAGTGAAGAGTGAAAGTGAAGTCGCTCGGTCGTGTCTGACTCTTAGCGACCCCATGGACTGCAGCCCACCAGGCTTCTGCGTCTATGGGATTTTACAGGCAAAAGTACTGGAGTGGGCTGCCATTGCCTTCTCCGAGGAGAATGCTAGATCCCACCAAAAAAATATATCCCACATCTAAGGGCAAAGGGAGAAGCCGCAACAAGATGGCAGGAAGGGTGCAATCACATGTAAAATCAAACTTCATACCCGCCAGGGATTCTCGGAGGGCACAAACAAAACTTTGTGTGTATCAGGACCCAGAGAAAGGAGCAGTGACCCCACGAAAGACTTGAGCCAAACTTGTCTGTGAGTGTTTGGGAGTCTCTGGCAGAGGCGTGGGTTGACAGTGGCCTCCCTCAGGGTCAGGGGCACTGACTGCAGCATCCTAGGAGATGTGCCTAGGTGTGCAAGTCCTTTTGGAGTAGTTTGCCATTACCCTCAGTTTTGCCTAAGGCCAAACTACAGGGAGGGAACACATCCCCACCCATCATCAGAAAATCTGATTAAAGATTTACTGAGAATGGCCTTGCCCACCGGAGCAAGACCCAGTTTTCCCCACATGCAGTCCTTCCCATCAGGAAGCTTCCACAAGCGTCTTATTCCCATCCATCAGAGGGCAGACAGAATGAAAACCACAGTCACAGAAAACTAACCAAAATGATCAAATGGATCACAACCTTGTCTAACTCAGTGAAACTAGAGCCATGCTTTGTAAGGCCACACAAGATGGACACGCCATGGTGGAGAGGTCTGATGAACCATGGTCTATTGGAGAAGGGAATGGCAAACCACTTCAGTATTCTTGCCTTGAGAATCCCATGAACAGTATGAAAAGGCAAAAAGGTATGACACTGAAAGATGAACTCCCCAGGTCGGTAGGTGCCCAGTGTGCTACTGGAGAAGAGCAGAGAAACAGCTCCAGAGGGAATGAAGAGGCTGAGCCAAAGTCAAAACAGCGTCCAGTTGTGGATGTGTCTGGTGGTGAAAATAAAGTCTGATGCTGTAAAAAACAATATTGCACAGGAACCTGGAATGTTAGGTCCATGAATCAAGGTAAATTGGAAGTGGCCAAACAGGAGATGGCAAGAGTGAACATTGACATTTTAGGACAGTGAACTAAAATGGATGAGAATGAGTGAATTTAATTCAGATGGCCATTATATCTACTACTGTGGGCAAGATTCCCTTAGAAGAAATGCAGTAGCCCTCATAGTCAACAAAAGATTCCAAAATGCAATACTTGGGTTCAATCTCAAAAACAACAGAATGATCTCTGTTCATTTCCAAGACAAACCATTCAATATCACAGTAATCCAAGTCTATGCCCCAACCACTAATGCTGAAGAGGCTGAAGTTTACAAGTCCTATGAAAACCTACAAGATCTTCTAGAACAAACACCAAAAAAAAAAAAAAAAAAAAGATGTCCTTTTCATCATAGGAGACTGGAATGCAAAAGTAGGAAGTCAAGAGATATCTGGAGGAACAGGCAAATTTGGCCTTGGAGTACAAAATGAAGCAGGGAAAAGGCTAANAAAAAAAAAAAAAAAAAAAAGATGTCCTTTTCATCATAGGAGACTGGAATGCAAAAGTAGGAAGTCAAGAGATATCTGGAGGAACAGGCAAATTTGGCCTTGGAGTACAAAATGAAGCAGGGAAAAGGCTAACAGTATTTTTCCAAGGAAACTTACTGGTCATAGCAAACACCCTCTTCCAATAACACAAGAGACTGTTCTATAGATGGACATTACCAGATGGTCAATACTGAAATCAGATTGATTATATTCTTTGAGGCCAAAGATGGAGAAGCTCTATACAGTCAGCAAACACAAGACAGGAGCTGATTGTGGCTCAGATCATGAACTCTTTATTGCCAAATTCAGGCTTAAACTGAAGAAAGTAGGGAAAACCACTAGGCCATTCGGGTATCAGTTCAGTTCAGTCACTCAGTCGTGTCCGACTCTTTGCGACCCCATGAGTCGCAGCACGCCAGGGCTCCCTGTTCATCACCATCTCCCAGAGTTCACTCAGACTCACATCCATCGAGTCCGTGATGCCATTCAGCCATCTCATCCTCGGTCATCCCCTTCTCCTCCTGCCCCCAATCCCTCCCAGCATCAGAGTCTTTTCCAATGAGTCAACTCTTTGCACGAGGTGGCCAAAGTACTGGAGTTTCAGCTTTAGCATCATTCCTT
>SJYX01001871.1:294094-332723 GCA_006410675.1 Oreotragus oreotragus
TGACCCCATAGACGGCAGCCCACCAGGTTCCGCCATCCCTGGGATTCTCCAGGCAAGGATACTGGAGTGGGTTGCCATTTCCTACTCCAATGCATGAAAGAGAAAAGTGAAAGTGAAGTCGCTCAGTCTGTCTGACTGTTAGCGACCCCATGGACTACAGCCCACCAGGCTACTCTGTCCATTGGATTTTCCAGGCAAGAGTACTGGGGTGGGGTGCCATTGCCTTCCCCGGCCCCTCCCCTAGAAGGAAGATTTTTTTCTTTGAGGAAGAGACTTCCAGTGTTCCCTGCTAACTGACTTGCCCATCACTGGGTAAGATATTGTCATCCATTCAAACCCCATCTAGCCTCTCCTCACCTATCCAAATTTTGCAAATGGAAATCTATACCCTTACCAAACAGACAAACTTTTCACTCATAGACTATGGAGGAACCTCTGATGTTATTTAACATCTCATGAATGACTTCCCCAAGATCGAAGAGCAGAGCTCGTCAGCATAGGTCACAGAGGAGCTGAGTTTGCTTGGGGTGGAGGCTGGAAGGAAAAATCTAGAACCCGAGTGCCGCCTGGCACAGTCCAACCTAACAGCCTAAGTGAGGAGCCCTGAAAAGCCAGGGGATGGCATGAAAACAAAGGTAGAAAAACAGAAAGTGAAAGTAGCTCCTTGCGACCCCACAGACTATACAGTCCATGGAATTCTCCAGGCCAGAAAACTGGAGTGGGTAGCCATTCCCTTCTCCAGGGGATCTTCCCAACCCAGNAGGGGATGGCATGAAAACAAAGGTAGAAAAACAGAAAGTGAAAGTAGCTCCTTGCGACCCCACAGACTATACAGTCCATGGAATTCTCCAGGCCAGAAAACTGGAGTGGGTAGCCATTCCCTTCTCCAGGGGATCTTCCCAACCCAGGGATCAAGCCCCGGTCTCCCACACTGTGGGCAAATTCTTTACCAGCTGAGCCACCAGGGAAGCCCAAGAATATTGGAGTGGATAGCCATTCCCTTCTCTAGCGGATCTTCCCAGCCAAGGAATCGAACCGGGGTCTCATGCATTACAGGTGGATTCTTTACCAGCTGAGCTACCACGGAAGCCCCTAGAGTTTGTCTGATTCTTGGGTTTGCTCGGATCAACACTGCATGTGAAAATAGCCCCGTCTTCCGGGTTCCAAAGGCTTGTCCTGTCTGCACCTGGACTCCCGGGTTCCAGTTATCACCCCTGCTTCCCTCTTAAGAGCTTTATTCAAGCTAAAGAAAAGTTTCTGCTGTCTCACTTTTCGACTGCACATTTACTTATGTCCCTGCTGTTTGCCCAGCTTAATCTCTGACTTAAAGGAACTTGAAAGTAACTCGTGGAACAGTTTTGTTACAATCAAGGGGAGATTTCAGGGGCTCTAGGAAAGTACACTGTGCCCCACCTTAGCCCTCACACCTGTGCCAAATTGCCCATCAGCCCAGTGTGTCCCGATGTCCAGGCCATATCCTATATCACTGAGACCAGAATCTTTGGGGATAGGATTCAGGCAGTTAGTATTTTTAAGGCACCCCAGCTGACTCCATGGTGCAGCAAACTTTAAGCATCACTGATTCAGACTATTTGCCTGTCTTCTCCCATACTTCTATGCTCTTGACTTCAAGTGTTTTTTGTTTTTTTTTTTAGTTGGAGGATTATTACTTTACAGTGTATGTTGGTTTCTGCTGTACAACAACACAAATCAATCATATGACCCAGAAATTCCACTACTGGGAATATACCCTGAGAAAACCATAATTTGAAAAGACACGTGTACCCCAGTGTTCTTTATGGCACTGTTTATAGTAGCCAGAACATGGAAGCAACCTAGATGTACATAGACAGATGAATGGATAAAAAGCTGTGGTACAATGAAATATTACTCAGCCATAAAAAGTTAAATCAGTTGAACAGAAGTGGATGAACCTAGAGCCTGGTATACAGAGTGAAGTAAGTCAGAAAAAGAAAACAGATATCATATATTAATGCATATATATGGAATCTTGAAGAACGGTACTGATGAACCTATTTCAGGGCAGGAATAGAGACACAGATGTAGAGAACGGATTTCTGCTCTTGACTTTTTTTCCTCCTCCTAGTTCAAAAGAGTTTGTGGTGTGAGGGTTAAGGTGAGACTACGTAGGTGATAAAGGGCAAGACTCAACCTGGTTCTCTTTACCACTTAATTCTTGGCCATCACTTATCCAGCACTCTGGGAGTAGTTAAAGGGCAATGGAGAAACTTCTAGACCTATTGTTACATATTTCCAAGAGGAAGACTCTTGGACCAGTATCAAGCTCATTTTTTACATCTTGATCTTCCCTGAGGTTTCTAAACATTATTTCAGGATAGGGATTTCAACTTTTATTCCCTTCTGACTTTTCATTTATGTGGCATGTAGGGTCAAAGAAGCAATGGAAAGTTGGAAGTCACTCTATTCTAATTAGCAGGCATATCAGTCATTGAAATTATTTATCAGTAACAGTACCAGCACAGCAACAGGAATGTTAATTACCGTCATTTCTTCTCAAGTTTTATTTAATAACCAATAAGGACTGTTAATATGTCATCACTGCAGTTAGAGACTCTTGTCCTATTCAATATCATTGAATAATGACCCTTAGATTTGTCTTTGGGCAAATTAAAAGGTCAAATGACCCTTTCTTTCAAAGCAATGTTAAATCTGACCTAAAGGCAGAAGAGTAAGATAAATTCCGGACAGAGCTGCTTCCTCTTTGACGTGTTTCACAGTCATGTCAAAGCGGGGACTGCTGTGCCCCCATTCCCAACAGCTCCAGCTGATCTTGTTGGAAGGGAAGGTTGTTCCTTCTGTGACAGGCTAAGTTCCAGGTGTTCTGAGTAAAACGTGGAAGACTGGAGTGCTCTGACTCCAAGTAATAGATTCTTTCAGTACACACGCACACACACACACACACATACTTCTCTAAGACACATCATCTGTATTGGACTGGTGGACCCTGGTTTTAGGTAGGAGTCCTTAGTCCACGCTCCCCTCCTCTCTTTTTCAGAACTGCAAATTCCTCTTCCTCAGAAGGATCCCTCTCCTTCTTCAAACTGGTGTCAGCAAATAGATTCAGGGGTGGAAAAGAAACAGTACAGCCTGATGATGTAAGACAACAGCATCTAAACCCCAAATCAAAAATGTCCTCCAAGATAGAGACAGAGACAAAGAGAAGGAACTTGTGGACACAAGGTGGGGGCAGGAAAGAGTGGGACTAATGAAGAGACTAACATTGGCATATATACACACTGCCATGTGTAAAATAGCTAGCTAGTGGGAGGCTGCTGTATAGCACAGTACTCCGTGATGACCTAGAGGGGTGGGATGTGGGAATGGGAGGTAGGAGAGAGGCTCAAGAGGGAAAGAATATAAGTATACCTATAGCTGGCGTGCTGCGATTCATGGAGTCGCAAAGAGTCGGACACGACTGAGCAACTGAACTGAGCTGATAGCTGACTCACGGAGAAGGCAATGGCACCCCACTCCAGTACTCTTGCCTGGAAACTCCCATGGACGGAGGAGCCTGGTAGGCTGCAGTCCATGGGGTCGCTGAGTCAGACACGACTGAGCTACTTCACTTTCACTTTTCACTTTCATGCATTGGAGATGGAAATGGCAACTCACTCCAGTGTTCTTGCCTGGAGAACCCCAGGGATGGCGGAGCCCAATGGGGTGCCGTCTTTGGGGTCGCACAGAGTCGGACACGACTGAAGCGACTTAGCAGCAGCAGCAGCAGCAGCATAGCTAATTCATGTTGTTGTACTGCAGAAAGTAACATAACATTGTAAAGCAATTACTTCCATTTAAAATCTTCAATTAAATTAAAATTTAAAGTATATCCTCCAAGAGATAGGTAATTGCCTTACAATCGCAAACCCTAAATGGACCACTCAAGTAGTTCTTCTCATAATTCCTGCCATTATTCACCCAAAAATGACTTCTGAGAACTTAAGATGACAACTTCAAAAATCTAAACATCTAGTTGCCACCAACTACTCTTCACTGAGTATTTTGCTAAGCATTTTACCTTTGAGATATTACTCAGTCCTTACACACCCCACTGAGGGAGGCATGACATCATTATCCCCACTTAACCGAGGAGGAAACGTGGCCAGGTTTACACAGTCAGGAAGTGTGAAAATACGCGTCAAGGTGCGTCTGGGTCCAGAACTATTCACCGTTAGCTGCTGTGCTTTACGTGCTGGTTGCTGCTACTGTCCTGGCTGACCTTGCTGTGACTCTGAGCCCGGGCTTACCATTTTTCTGTGCTTTCATCAGATTCTGTCCCCACACCGGCTGACCTGATCACTCCTATTATTGATAAAATTTAATTTATCTACTGTTTGGCTGCACTGGGTCTTCATTGTGAGACACGGGCTTCTCGTTGCAGAGCACGGGCTGTAGAGCGTGCAGGCTTCCGTAGGTGCCGCTGACGGGCTCGAGGGAGCTGGCTCAGTAGTCCTGGTGCACAGGCTTAGTTGCTCCTCGGCATGTGGAATATTCCTGGGCCAGAGATGGAACGTGTGTCCCCTGAATTTCAAGGCGGACTCTTAACCACTGCGTGGCTAACCTCTTTCCTGACCACTAGGAAAGTCCCCCCTTATCACTCTGATGGCCTTGGCTCAGCTCTCTCTGAGATAAGAGAGGTCTTTGCCAGCCAGTTCTGTGGTTCTCTAACTATGTTCCAAACACGGTGTCTTTGTGCTCTAGTCTCCTCTAAAGTCCCTGACGTTATGTATATGTAGAAGCTCATCTTCCAGATCTCTCACAGCTGCCCTCTTTGCTCCTCTGCCTCCACCTCTTTGTACTTGTTTCTCTAACCACAAACTAAGAACAAATTCTTTAGAGCTTGGGTCAGAAACTTCTTTTTTTTTTGGTACCAAGAGCATTAAAAAGGATAGGTCTACCAAACACCTGGACCCCCTCCCACCTCAAGGTGAGCTACGTGTCTGCGCACACCCTTCTTAGACTAGCCATGTAAATGTCCTCATTACCAATTGAGTGGACGCCTTCCTGGCACCTTGGCTGCTTTAGGGGGCCATTCGTACTCCACTTTTAGTCCATATGCAACCTATGACTCTTCTGTGGAAGGCGCAGGTTCCATGCCTGCTCAGGGAACAAAGATCCTGAATGCCATGCAGTGCAGCCAAACAAAAACAAAACAAAAAAACAGACAAAAAGCAGGCAGAGTGGGATGGGGGGATGGGAGGCTCAGAAGGGAGGAGATATATGTGTAATTATGGCTGATTCACTTTGTTGTATGGCAGAAACCAATACTACACTGTAAAGCAATTATCCTCCAGTGAAAAATAAATATAAAAAATTTTTAAAGAGGCAGACTCATAGGTATAGAGAACAGACTAGTGGTTACCAGTGGGTGTAGGGGCAATACAGGGTAAGGAAATGAGAGGTACAAACTACTGGGGAAGGCAGGCTCTCACATACTGCACAGCATGTGGAATATAGCCAGTGTCTTATAATAACTGTAAGTGGCAGGGTAACCTTTCAAAATTGTATAAAAATTTAAAAAATTAAAAAAATTTTAATTTAAAAAATGAACATCTTAATTGTGCCTGAGGCCATATTTCCATTAATTAGCTTTTGGACCCAAATCAAGAGTTAGCAGAACTGAAAAATCTAATAAAAACAAAACCCATGGAGAAAACATTTTTCATAATAGTCCAAGTGAAAGTAATGACATGAGCTAATCCAATTTGAAGTATAAACAAAGAAATTATTCCACGCAATGGGACTGACTCATTTTGTTTCAGAACTAAATATCATGAAGTAGAGGGTAGGTCAGAGAACCTGGCCTAAATATACCAGAGGTGGAGGAGATGGAGACTAATTACTCCATTGGAGGAGAGAGAAGAAAGGAACAAAAAGTTTTTCCATGGCAATTGACCATAAAGTTCTCAAAAAGAAGCATTCAAGTAACACTTCAATGCACGGTGTATGTTCCAAAAGGCTCATTTTAAAAATTCTCTGATAAATTGTAATTTTTATTTTCTACTTATGATTGATGAACCTGACTCTTCAGGGCCAGGCACACGAATTGGCTGTCAGATGTAAAGTTCAGTAGAAAGAGGGAAGATTTAAGTTTTCCTTTAAGATAATGGCTTACAATGGTGCACACAGAAAAAGGTAAATATGTTATGGCACTAAGGTAAAAGGATTAGGTCGTTTGAGGTAGAAGTTGCTGGTCTGTGCCACCCTAGGTCCACCCTAGCTCAGGCAAAGCCTGGGCCAAGCCTAGACTGAGGCCGCATGGGGGGAACAGGGCACTGGAGTGGAGGCCAAAGACCAAAACTTTGGTTCTTGTTCTGCCACTTGTAGGATGTGGACATTGCCCTTGACCTCAGTGAGCCTCAGTTGACTTACACATAAAACAGCTAAAAGATTCTCTTACATTCTCTAACTTACAGGGTCAGCATGAGGATCAAGAGTACCATGTTCATGAACATAATCTGCAACCATAGAGTACTACAGAAATGTATGGCATGAAAATGACAATGGGTGTGGTGGTGTTTTCCCCCCACCCCTGCCTCATCTAGACTACTCTCCCTTTCAAGAGTTACCCTGCGATAAACAGCAGTTGACACTGAGAAGAACAATGGGGCTACTGAACGAGAGTGCCTGAGAGCCTAGGGTGTGGGAGGCTCTTCTGCAGCTGGGCTTTTAAATTGGGCCAAAGAGCTAATGGGGTTTTGGCTTCCTGAGCACCTCTGTTGAAACTCCCTGGGGAATTTTGCTTTATGAAATTCCCAGCAACTTGGGATCCCACTGGGTTAGTGATTAGGAGCCTGGAGGGCTCCCTGTTGAATGAAAAATATGTGTTTGAAATCTGCTGGGAAGAACTGTAGGAGGGAGTTGAGAGTTCTTCCCTGACTCCCACTGTGCATTGACAGAAGCTGCCCCTGCCACTGTTCATTGCCAATTACTTTTGTCTTCAGAGCCAAAGGAAATATATTTTAAGTGAACCCTTTGAGTTAGAACCATTTTTCACTAGGATCCACAGATGGTGAAATATTCATGAACAGGTGGCTTGCACGATACTCCAAGATTGCATTCAAATTGACTTTTATAGNCTTTCACTTTTCACTTTCATGCATTGGAGATGGAAATGGCAACTCACTCCAGTGTTCTTGCCTGGAGAACCCCAGGGATGGCGGAGCCCAATGGGGTGCCGTCTTTGGGGTCGCACAGAGTCGGACACGACTGAAGCGACTTAGCAGCAGCAGCAGCAGCAGCATAGCTAATTCATGTTGTTGTACTGCAGAAAGTAACATAACATTGTAAAGCAATTACTTCCATTTAAAATCTTCAATTAAATTAAAATTTAAAGTATATCCTCCAAGAGATAGGTAATTGCCTTACAATCGCAAACCCTAAATGGACCACTCAAGTAGTTCTTCTCATAATTCCT
This sequence comes from Oreotragus oreotragus, assembly GCA_006410675.1. Classification (NCBI taxonomy): domain Eukaryota; kingdom Metazoa; phylum Chordata; class Mammalia; order Artiodactyla; family Bovidae; genus Oreotragus; species Oreotragus oreotragus. The sequence goes on from SJYX01001871.1 coordinate 301,551, forward strand.
GCCATTATTCACCCAAAAATGACTTCTGAGAACTTAAGATGACAACTTCAAAAATCTAAACATCTAGTTGCCACCAACTACTCTTCACTGAGTATTTTGCTAAGCATTTTACCTTTGAGATATTACTCAGTCCTTACACACCCCACTGAGGGAGGCATGACATCATTATCCCCACTTAACCGAGGAGGAAACGTGGCCAGGTTTACACAGTCAGGAAGTGTGAAAATACGCGTCAAGGTGCGTCTGGGTCCAGAACTATTCACCGTTAGCTGCTGTGCTTTACGTGCTGGTTGCTGCTACTGTCCTGGCTGACCTTGCTGTGACTCTGAGCCCGGGCTTACCATTTTTCTGTGCTTTCATCAGATTCTGTCCCCACACCGGCTGACCTGATCACTCCTATTATTGATAAAATTTAATTTATCTACTGTTTGGCTGCACTGGGTCTTCATTGTGAGACACGGGCTTCTCGTTGCAGAGCACGGGCTGTAGAGCGTGCAGGCTTCCGTAGGTGCCGCTGACGGGCTCGAGGGAGCTGGCTCAGTAGTCCTGGTGCACAGGCTTAGTTGCTCCTCGGCATGTGGAATATTCCTGGGCCAGAGATGGAACGTGTGTCCCCTGAATTTCAAGGCGGACTCTTAACCACTGCGTGGCTAACCTCTTTCCTGACCACTAGGAAAGTCCCCCCTTATCACTCTGATGGCCTTGGCTCAGCTCTCTCTGAGATAAGAGAGGTCTTTGCCAGCCAGTTCTGTGGTTCTCTAACTATGTTCCAAACACGGTGTCTTTGTGCTCTAGTCTCCTCTAAAGTCCCTGACGTTATGTATATGTAGAAGCTCATCTTCCAGATCTCTCACAGCTGCCCTCTTTGCTCCTCTGCCTCCACCTCTTTGTACTTGTTTCTCTAACCACAAACTAAGAACAAATTCTTTAGAGCTTGGGTCAGAAACTTCTTTTTTTTTTGGTACCAAGAGCATTAAAAAGGATAGGTCTACCAAACACCTGGACCCCCTCCCACCTCAAGGTGAGCTACGTGTCTGCGCACACCCTTCTTAGACTAGCCATGTAAATGTCCTCATTACCAATTGAGTGGACGCCTTCCTGGCACCTTGGCTGCTTTAGGGGGCCATTCGTACTCCACTTTTAGTCCATATGCAACCTATGACTCTTCTGTGGAAGGCGCAGGTTCCATGCCTGCTCAGGGAACAAAGATCCTGAATGCCATGCAGTGCAGCCAAACAAAAACAAAACAAAAAAACAGACAAAAAGCAGGCAGAGTGGGATGGGGGGATGGGAGGCTCAGAAGGGAGGAGATATATGTGTAATTATGGCTGATTCACTTTGTTGTATGGCAGAAACCAATACTACACTGTAAAGCAATTATCCTCCAGTGAAAAATAAATATAAAAAATTTTTAAAGAGGCAGACTCATAGGTATAGAGAACAGACTAGTGGTTACCAGTGGGTGTAGGGGCAATACAGGGTAAGGAAATGAGAGGTACAAACTACTGGGGAAGGCAGGCTCTCACATACTGCACAGCATGTGGAATATAGCCAGTGTCTTATAATAACTGTAAGTGGCAGGGTAACCTTTCAAAATTGTATAAAAATTTAAAAAATTAAAAAAATTTTAATTTAAAAAATGAACATCTTAATTGTGCCTGAGGCCATATTTCCATTAATTAGCTTTTGGACCCAAATCAAGAGTTAGCAGAACTGAAAAATCTAATAAAAACAAAACCCATGGAGAAAACATTTTTCATAATAGTCCAAGTGAAAGTAATGACATGAGCTAATCCAATTTGAAGTATAAACAAAGAAATTATTCCACGCAATGGGACTGACTCATTTTGTTTCAGAACTAAATATCATGAAGTAGAGGGTAGGTCAGAGAACCTGGCCTAAATATACCAGAGGTGGAGGAGATGGAGACTAATTACTCCATTGGAGGAGAGAGAAGAAAGGAACAAAAAGTTTTTCCATGGCAATTGACCATAAAGTTCTCAAAAAGAAGCATTCAAGTAACACTTCAATGCACGGTGTATGTTCCAAAAGGCTCATTTTAAAAATTCTCTGATAAATTGTAATTTTTATTTTCTACTTATGATTGATGAACCTGACTCTTCAGGGCCAGGCACACGAATTGGCTGTCAGATGTAAAGTTCAGTAGAAAGAGGGAAGATTTAAGTTTTCCTTTAAGATAATGGCTTACAATGGTGCACACAGAAAAAGGTAAATATGTTATGGCACTAAGGTAAAAGGATTAGGTCGTTTGAGGTAGAAGTTGCTGGTCTGTGCCACCCTAGGTCCACCCTAGCTCAGGCAAAGCCTGGGCCAAGCCTAGACTGAGGCCGCATGGGGGGAACAGGGCACTGGAGTGGAGGCCAAAGACCAAAACTTTGGTTCTTGTTCTGCCACTTGTAGGATGTGGACATTGCCCTTGACCTCAGTGAGCCTCAGTTGACTTACACATAAAACAGCTAAAAGATTCTCTTACATTCTCTAACTTACAGGGTCAGCATGAGGATCAAGAGTACCATGTTCATGAACATAATCTGCAACCATAGAGTACTACAGAAATGTATGGCATGAAAATGACAATGGGTGTGGTGGTGTTTTCCCCCCACCCCTGCCTCATCTAGACTACTCTCCCTTTCAAGAGTTACCCTGCGATAAACAGCAGTTGACACTGAGAAGAACAATGGGGCTACTGAACGAGAGTGCCTGAGAGCCTAGGGTGTGGGAGGCTCTTCTGCAGCTGGGCTTTTAAATTGGGCCAAAGAGCTAATGGGGTTTTGGCTTCCTGAGCACCTCTGTTGAAACTCCCTGGGGAATTTTGCTTTATGAAATTCCCAGCAACTTGGGATCCCACTGGGTTAGTGATTAGGAGCCTGGAGGGCTCCCTGTTGAATGAAAAATATGTGTTTGAAATCTGCTGGGAAGAACTGTAGGAGGGAGTTGAGAGTTCTTCCCTGACTCCCACTGTGCATTGACAGAAGCTGCCCCTGCCACTGTTCATTGCCAATTACTTTTGTCTTCAGAGCCAAAGGAAATATATTTTAAGTGAACCCTTTGAGTTAGAACCATTTTTCACTAGGATCCACAGATGGTGAAATATTCATGAACAGGTGGCTTGCACGATACTCCAAGATTGCATTCAAATTGACTTTTATAGACTAAATTGTTAACACTAGAGGTGCTGACATGTATCCGAGTATAGTTAGCAGACCCAGAAACCATCAATATCAACACAGAGCAAGTTCAGACCTATCAAACACAATGTCTATTTCACTGAGAACTGAGTAGTAGGTAAAGAGATTGAGTGAGATTACACATGATATGTCTCAGGAATAGGAACAACAGATTTTGTAATGGAAGGCTAGCAAAAGCTGTGGCAATGCCTTCTCTCTGACTGCTAAGTCGCTTCAGTCGTGTCCGACTCTGCGACCCCATAGACAGCAGCCCATCAGGCTCCCTGTCCCTGGGATTCTCCAGGCAAGAACACTGGAGTGGGTTGCCATTTCCTTCTCNAAAAGCTGTGGCAATGCCTTCTCTCTGACTGCTAAGTCGCTTCAGTCGTGTCCGACTCTGCGACCCCATAGACAGCAGCCCATCAGGCTCCCTGTCCCTGGGATTCTCCAGGCAAGAACACTGGAGTGGGTTGCCATTTCCTTCTCCAAATGCCTTCTCTGGGAGTTGCTAAATATTTTTTCTGTCTGGGAAGGGTATTCTATGTTTACCAGAGTAAGAAAGGATGGAGGATATAGATTTGCTCTTGCAGAAGTCATATCCATGAACAGAACAAATCCTTGATTCCCTCAAATTTCAGCCTCTGCAGGGAGTTACATTTAAAGTACTATCTAACAGCTGAATAGTTTCACCCTTTACTTGTGCCTCCTGAAGGTTATGATTCAAAAGCATTTTCTCCAGCTCACGATACTCTCCCATGCTTCACCTGCCCCCCACCTCGCCCCACCTTACCAAATTCTAAAACTCTTCTCCAGCCGTGAACAGCTCAATAAAATGCACGGACCTTGCTTAGGTTCTGATATGAGCAAACCAACTGTAATGCAATACTTTAAAGACTATAAGGGAAATTTTATTTCAGACTATGTGCTAGACAATGCCAATAAACTCTTGTGGGTTTTGATAGGTGTGATAATGGTATGGTGGTTACATAAGAAACCACGGATATTTTTGCAACTCACACTTAAATACATAAGGACAAAATGATGTGATTTGAGGATTTAACATACTTCAGCCAAAAGACAAGGAGGAAAAAGAAAAAGGTATAGATGAAGCAAAAGGGGGAAATACTGATAATTTTAAAATTTGAGTGATCGATATTTGAAATTCATTATTCTGTTTTCTCTGCTTTTTTTGTTGTTTTTTTGTTTTCTCTGCTTTTATATAGGCTTGAAATTTTTTCCTAAGAAAATTATTTTTTTTAAAGAGAAAGAGGAAAGCAATACAAATATACTCAAAACATCATAGGCAAAGGCAAAAATAAATCAAGACATGTATATTAAAACAACACTAAAAGAAATATTTTGTAGACAGTTAAGTCCGTCAAACAAACCTAACAAGTTTGAATGCCATTCATGGAACCAAGAGTCAACAGTGCTATGTATTATATTTCAGTGCAACTATTAAAATTATAAATTGCATGCTCAGACACACAAACATGTTAAGCTTTCATAATTCTATTAAGCTTGAATGGCCTAGACTTATTTATAAAATATTCTTAAAGCTGGCAATATCCTCTTGATTTCTTTATTTAAAATTTTTAGTAGTTTTAAAAAACATTCTTGAATTGAATTTAAAAAATAGTATGAAGTGATTGAGGTAGGGCTCCCAGAGGAAGGGAATTTGTGTTAAAACTTTTCAAAATGAAATTTAACCTCATATTTTCAAAGCATTGTTTTCTGGCAGGATGCATAGTTTTCCTCCCACACCTTCCAGACTGTGGCCAGTGCCTGGAAGAAAGTATTGCCACTTACAATTTTAAGGGTTTTATTTTAAATTTAAGAGATTTAAAGAAACTAACATGGATTCTGAAAGAAGCAGCCACTGGAAAAACAAAAAACTTTCTGAGAGTCCTAAAAGAGTTTAAAGAGAACTGACATTTATATCCAATTGTTGCTAGAAGTACAAGTTTTATTTGAAAAACATTCAAGAAATTGGAGTTGACCTCCCTCATCCTGCATGGAATTTTGCCTTCTTAATCACTAAAACAGAGCACTTAGAAGCAGGAAAATAACAGGGAATGAGATGGGGTGAGCAGAACTTTGCTTAAGCTAGAACAATTGAATCTTTTTCCCTTTCTCAGTGTCACAATTATTTTACCAGCTTCCGCTCTTATCTGAGCAAGACCTTGTCCATCAAACGTTAATCTAGCCAACTGATGGAGGGAAGAACTTGTTCAAACTGGTTATTTCGCAATCTTGTTGGCAGAAGCAGGAATGAATGCTCAAATGTCTGAGTTTTCCCCCTCATAATGTGGAGACTTGAGGTCAGGGGAATGGAGGTTCCTCCAGCTGGAGAGGTTAAGATGAACATAGAGGCAACTACAGGATCAGGAAGAAAGTAAGCCATCTGGAGAAAGGTGTACTATATGCTGAGACTTTAAAAGGAGAGAAAAAGAGATTCAAACGTAAGAAAAAAGTTGTTTTGAGTTAGACTTGGAAGGATAGGGAAGGAATAAAACAGAATACAAGCATATGCACTCAGGCTGTGATGTGGAAATTGGTATGGGAAAGGGCAAAGAGGTCCATTCGACAGGAACACAGGAGAAATAGAAGGGAATAGAGGTCAGATGACAGAACAGGTTCCTTATGGAAAATCTGGAATGCCAGGATGGGAGTATTAGGTAGATACTGAGGGTGGGCACTGAGAGCTTTTTAAAAGGGTCAGAGGCACTGTTGGTAGATCCAGCAGTGATGAGTAAGAAGAATTGGAGAACTGAGAGGACAGATGGTCATAATCACTACTGTTATTGAGTACTTTGCTGGTGCCACTTTGTGCATGCCTGCTTAGTCATGTCCAGCTCTTTGTGATCCTGTGGACTGCAGCGCACCAGGCTCCTCTGTCTATGGGATTCTCCAGACAAGAATACTGGAGTGGGTTGCCATTTCCTACTTCAGGGGATCTTCCTGAGCCAGGGATCCAACTTGTACCTCCTGTGTCTCTTGCATTGGCAGGTAGATTCTTTACCATTGTACCACCTGGGAAGCCCGTGGTACCACTTTGTATACATATATACTCCAATTGATTACTCATAGCAAAAGGTATTATTAGCCTACTTTATAGATGCAGAAATTGAGGCTTAGAGTGTTGAAGTACCTTGTCCAAGCCATGCAGTTATTAAGCAGTAGAGGCAGTATTCTTACCTACTCTTAATCACTATGCATGACTGTTGCTTACGGAGGCTAGAATGGATGGGAGGAGATGAGGATCTGAATTAAGAAGGTGGTGATAGTAACTGAGAAGAGGGATAAAACTCTTGAGAAGCAGAGCTGACAAGACTAGTAAACAATAGCCTTCGAAAGTACCTGATTCAGAGCCTGGGTAAAAAGGGTAATTCCACCACTAATCTAAATAACGAAACCAGAAGAAAAACCTGCCATGGGATAAAAGATGATTAATTTGCTTTTAGCTCTCTTGAGTCTGAGATGCCATGAGTAAATGCCAATAAAAACACCTATGGGGCACTGGGAAACACAGTTTGGTAGCTAAAAAGAGTAGACAGTGGTAGAAAGTGAAATTGAGACCCCACGATCAAGCTGTGGAGAGGCCAATAGGTAAGAGAAGGCAGCAGAAGGAACTCGCCTCAAGGTTTGGCTTTTGGTTTGGTTTTTCTATCCGGCAAATTGAAAACTGAGATGCCTTTTGAGTTTAGTCAGCCATTCCCTCCCAAACTACCTCCGCACCTCCCCATCATTCAGGAAGAAATAGAGTAATGTAGGACAAAGTATGGAATAATGCGCTGGCTTTCCATTCTTGGGAAGAATAAAGGCAGCTCTAGTTGAAGTGTGAGGATTCTAAGATTATAAGGGGTAGACTTCCCTGGTGGTGGAGTGGATAAGAATCTGCCTGCCAAAGTAGAGAACACAGGTTCAATCCCTGGGCTGAGGAGATTCCACATGTCGTGGCGCAGTGGAGCCAATGCCCCACAATGACTGAACCCTCGCTCTAGAATCCATGCTCCCCAAAAGGGAAGCCACCACAGTGAGAAGCCCACACACCGCAACAAGGAGTAGCCCCCACTCACTGCAACTAGAGAAAAGCCTGCGAGCAATGAAGAGCCAGCACAGCTGAAAATAAATCAATAAATACATTTTTTAAAAAGATTATAAGAGGCAATCCACTCTTTACTTTGTTATCCCACAGGATAAGACAAGAATGTCCATCTTCAGGCCTGAAGTCCTGGCCAGTGTCCCAGGGAGCCTATGTGCATTGCTACATGGGACAGGCTTGGAGGGGCTCACACAGCTCAGGGGAGCCTTGTTTAAGCAGACAAGATGAGACTTAAAGCTGGTGGGATATGCGCTGCATCCCCTGAGATTCTCCATCTAAGGAGTCAGTTCTTTCCTAAAACATCCTAAACAAAAGGAAGTGCAGTAGACGGGCAAGATTCCACTGGTGAATTCCCCAGCAAGCCTGACAAACGAAAGAGTTGGTGTCAATAGGGTGGAAGTGAAACGATAAACCTAGGAGTTTGTGAAATCCCATATAGACCAAGGAGTCACCTCATTGCTCTCCTATTTGTGGACAGCTTCTCATCTCTTAGTTTACTGTCTTCCTCATAACTTGCCTCAGCAATTTTGGGGTCAAATTGCATGCTCAGAAGGATATTGCATGTTTCTGCTGGGGGTAAACAGGAGTCACGGTGGTGGCATAACTCCCCCGCTATGAACTTGGAACTACGGGAAATAAGATTGCTTGATGAGACTAAAGCTTTCAACTCAGTGCTGGTGAATCAGAAAATAACTATGGGAAACCACTTTAAGGAGCAAATGTGTTCCTCGAACAGCAAGGCTGGACTGGACCTTGACTGATGAGATTAATATAAAGGAAAAAATGCATCCATGATAGGGGGAATTCTGCTCAACAAGAGAACTGTGTTCAATAAATATTTAAATTTTTATATATTGGATATTTAATAAATATTCAATCAGTTCAGTTCAGTCACGCAGTCATGTCCGACTGTTTGCGACCCCATGAATCGCAGCACACCAGGCCTCCCTGTCCATCACCATCTCCCAGAGTCCACCCAGACTCACGTCCATCAAGTCAGTGATGCCATCCAGCCATCTCATCCTCGGTCGTCCCCTTCTCCTCCTGCCCCCAATCCCTCCCAGCATCAGACTCTTTTCCAATGAGTCAACTCTTCGCACGAGGTGGCCAAAGTACTGGAGTTTCAGCTTTAGCATCATTCCTTCCAAAGAAATCCCAGGGCTGATCTCCTTCAGAATGGACTGGTTGGATCTCCTTGCAGTCCAAGGGACTCTCAAGAGTCTTCTCCAACACCACAGTTCAAAAGCATCAATTCTTCGGCACTCAGCCTTCTTCACAGTCCAACTCTCACATCCATACATGACCACAGGAAAAACCATAGCCTTGACTAGGCGGACCTTAGTCGNTCCCCTTCTCCTCCTGCCCCCAATCCCTCCCAGCATCAGAGTCTTTTCCAATGAGTCAACTCTTCACATGAGGTGGCCAAAGTACTGGAGCTTCAGCTTTAGCGTCATTCCTTCCAAAGAAATCCCAGGGCTGATCTCCTTCAGAATGGACTGGTTGGATCTCCTTGCAGTCCAAGGGACTCTCAAGAGTCTTCTCCAACACCACAGTTCAAAAGCATCAATTCTTCGGCACTCAGCCTTCTTCACAGTCCAACTCTCACATCCATACATGACCACAGGAAAAACCATAGCCTTGACTAGACGGACCTTAGTCGGCAAAGTAATGTCTCTGCTTTTGAATATACTATCTAGGTTGGTCATAACTTTTCTTCCAAGGAGTAAGCGTCTTTTAATTTCATGGCTGCAGTCACCATCTGCAGTGATTTTGGAGCCCCGAAAAATAAAGTCTGACACTGTTTCCACTGTTTCCCCATCTATTTCTCATGAAGTGATGGGACCAGATGCCATGATCTTCGTTTTCTGAATGTTGAGCCAAATATTCAATAAATACCTACTATGCATCAGCAGTGAGCTCACGTTCTAGCTGGGGAGACAGAAAATAAATACATGTGTAATCAAATCGCAGGCAGTGATACATAACACAAACAGGGTTCTCAGAGCAAACAACAGTATTGAGTGTCCAGCCACAGCAGCAGAGATGTGCCTCTTCAAGTTCTGTGACAGATTTAGGAAGTATGCTTGGACCTAAAGACTTGGGCCTGTGTCTCCAACTTTTACTAGTGATATTTTAACCTGCCAGCTTCCCTGATTAGCTCCGTTGGTAAAGAATCCACCTGCAATGCAGAAGGCCCGGGTTCAATTCCTGGGTCAGGAAGATCTGCTGGAGAAGGGATAGGCTACCCCCTCCAGTATTCTTGGGCTTCCCTCATGGCTCAGCTGGTAAAAAATCTGCCTGCAATGTGGGAGACCTGGGTTTGATCCCTGGGTTGGGAAGATTCCCTAGAGAAGGGGAAGGCTACCCAATGCAGTATTCCTGCCTGGAGAATTCCATGGACTGTGTAGTCCACGGGGTCACAGAGTCAGAAGAGTCAGACATGACTGAGTGACTTTCACTTTCTTTCTTTAACCTGTCAAGAGCCTTTCTTTTGTGTTCCTCCTGTGCAACTTTCATGAAGAATACATAGAGAAAAGAGTACCTATCAAAAGTATGCAACTAAATAAACTTCTTATCTGAGAGTACACCTGGGTCACCAGCACTCGGAATCCCTCCTCGTGTCCCTGTTCAGCCCTTCTATTGTTACTGAACCACACATGGGTCTTGGGTCTGCTCACCATTGCCCACCTCTCAACCCCAGAAGGAATAAAGCCAATCTACTGACCCTGGGTTTTGGTGAAGGAAAGTGGAGCATTTACTGCAGAGCACCAAGGAGTATAGGCAGCTAGCTAATGCTCAAAAGACTCACACTTCCCAATGGCTTTCAGGAAAAAACAAGCTGAGGGAGAGGGTTGCAGGATGTGTGATCAGCTCATGGACATTCTTCTGATTGGTTGGTGGTGAGGCCATCTGGAGTTAACATTATCAACCTTCTACAAACTGGTTCTACCAACTGGTCTAGGGGTCTACGTGCTTATGGTCAATATGCAGTTCTTCCACCTCGTGGGGTTTTCAGTATCTGCAAAAAGAGCTCAAAGATATGGCTCAGAATGTTATCTATAGCCTTTGAGGAGGAAATAAAAGTCCTTGATTTTAATGTTTAAACTATTAATATCCTGTCTTGCTTATATGTTTTCCTTTGTTTCCGCATTATCTCTTCTCTGATTTAATTTGTTCTTTGGAGTTCAAGGAAGGTCATGGGGGCTAAAGACTTTATACAAAACAAGAGGCAGGCAGAGGACATGGCTGGGGGGAGTCTGTCCAGGAAGGTCCCAAAGAGTTCTGTTCAATTACACTACCATGAAAGATTAACCACTATCATGACACTGACACCATAGATTTATTTTGCCTGTTTCTGGTCTTTATATAAATAGAAATATATGTACATACTCAGGCCATAATGTCTGGCTTCATTTCTCAATATTATATCTGAGAGATACAGTCATACTGTTCTATATATTGATGATCCATTCATTTTTCATTGTATGACTATATCACCATTAATTTGTCCATTCTTCTTAAATGTACATCAGGGTGACTTCCACAACACTTTCTTATTTTTCTGCTTAAATCTGTTAAAGCTAGTTTCTGATGAATCCTGCCTAATACTTTTTTGTTTTTTCTCATTCCTTTTTAAAAATTTATTTATTTTTAATTGGAAATAACTGATTAACGGTATCACGTTAATTTCTGCCATACATCAACATGAATCAGACATAGGTACATATTTGGCCCCTCCCTCTTGAACCTCCTGCCCACCTCCCACCCCATCCCACCCCTCTAGGTTGTCACAGAACACCAGCATCATACAGCAAATTTCCACTGGCTATCTAATACTCTTTGGTTTTAATTTGACATTTTTACTGAGTGAGAAAATAACCAGAGAGTTGTGTTCTTTTGTAGAAATTCTTCCTTTTTAACAATGCTTTGGAAGACACTGACATTTTCTTTATCAGCTATTTGGCAACGAACATCTCAACTCACTCTGTTTCAACAGCAAGGCCAAATGGTCAAAAACAACATTTTGCATAGATAAAGCTCTGAATTGCTGGCTTAAATACAGTATTTTCTGGAATAACAGCTTTAACTTGGGGTCTCTTGGGTTGTTATGCAAGTTGGTTAGGAGGTTTTCTCTGCATGAACCAGTGAAACAACTGCTCCTGAGTATGTGTCTCAACAGTTAAGGTGGTTTGTGTCTTGATTGCACAAGAACAGAGGTTTTGAGGCTATGGTTTTTCTCTACATTCCCCATTGCCCTAGTTATCACTCTGAGGAACTCTGAGGAACATTATTCCTCAGTAAACATCAACTAGTGAAAAAGAAAGTGAAGACTCAAAAGAGAGGGTACCATCTGTTTGTAGGACATATATTGAGTTAACCTTGAAAATGCATTTAGGGCTTCCCTGGTGGGCTAGTGATTAACAATCCACCTGCCAATGCCAGGGACATGGGTTCAATTCCTGGTCTGAGAAGATCCCACATGTTTGGGAACAACTAGGCCCATGTGTCAAAACTATTGAACCTGTGTCCTAGAGCCCATGAGCAGCAGCTATTGAACCCACATGGCGAAACTACTGAAGCCCACACACCCAGAGTCTGCACTCCATAACGAAGAGCAGCCCCCACTCACCACAGCTAGAGAAAGCTCGGGCGGAGCAATAAAGACCCAACTCAACCAAAAATGAAATAAATAAATCTTTTTAAAAAGGCATTCCCTCATGTTTGGGAGTTCATGTACACCCGTGGCGGATTCATGTCAATGTATGCCAAAACCAATACAGTACTGTAAAGTAAAAATAAAGTAAAAATAAAAATTAAAAAAAATGCATTCCCCAATACATTCAGTTCAGTCGCTAAGTCATGTCCAACTCTTTGCAGCCCATGGACTGCAGCATGCCAGGCTTCCCTGTCCTTCATCATCTCCCAGAGTTTGCTCAAACTCATGTCCATTGAGTCAGTGATGCTGCCAACCATACATCAGGTGCAGACAAATACTATTCGATTCCACTTACATGAGATAATTAGAATAGACAAATTCGTACTCTGAAAACACATTAGTAGATGCCAGGGGTTAGTGGGTGGCGTGGTGGAGAGTTAATGTTTAACGGAAGCAGAGTTTCTGTTTAGGAAGGTGAAAAATGTGGGAGATGGATGACGGTGAGAATTGCACAACAACGTGAACGCACTTAGTGCCACTGAACTGTACAGTTAAATTTGGTTAAAATAGTGTTTTATATTATGTGACGTTTACAACAGTAAAAAAAAAAAATTAAGACAATCATATCAGTTGTTCATCAGTTAGTAGGATCTTTCTATTGTGCAAGCATACACAAACACCCCTCTTGTGGGAGTCTACCCTGTCAAAGCAGGGCTGTGGAAGAGAATGGACCGCTCCATCTTTTCATACTTTTCCTCTTTGGCCAGGCTATACCAACAGCTGATCCAATTATTCACAGCCTAACTTATGAGCTATGAGTTGGACCAGCCGATTGGTTACTCAAGGAGACAGATACTTGTAATCACAGTGGCAAGTACGGAATGACCTCCGCCTATGTGTACCAGGTGCTGTGCCAAGGACTCTGTGCGCATACCCACTTCATTAAAGGCCGATCTCTCCACTTCTGCTCTGGATTCCATCCCTTCATCATTCCCAAAGACTCTGCTCCTGCAATTAACCTCTCTCTCCCCTCCATGATTAATTTCTCCCTCTTTCCTGAATCATTTCCATGAGCAGTCAGACATGTTTTAGTGCTTCCTTTAAAAAATAAAAAGCCCTTCAACTCACATGGCCCCCAGGCACAATCCCATTTCCTAGCTCTTTTATGGCACCGCTTCCTGAGAAGTTCGTTGTCTATAGTCAGTGCCCACTTCCTTATCCTCTAATCTTAGCTCAGCCAGCTCCAGGCAGGCCTTCCTCCTCTCCATGCCACTGGATCTGCTCATTTCAAGGTCATGAGCAACTTTCTTTGCCAATCCAAAGGTCCTTTCAGTGTCTTCATCTTACTCAAGTTCCCAATAATATCTGGCACAGTTGACCACTCCCTCCTTCTTAAAATCCTCTTCTCTGCCGGTCTCCACAGTGCAATGTTTTCCTTTTTTACTCCTGCTGAACTAGCTGCATTGCCTTAGGGCTTTTTTTGCTGGGCCCTCTAAATGTCGCAATGACTGGAGGCTCTGTCTTAGATCTTCTTGTACTATCATCCATCAATACCCTATCCTCATCTCATGTTTTAAATACTATCTATGTTCAGATGACTCTTTAAAATTTCTAGTCTCAATACTGCTGATCTCTCCCCCAAGCTTAAGTCCCACAGGCTGCTCTGTATCACCACATGGACATCTAAGAGGCATCTTAAACTTAGAGTAGACAAAAAAAGCTCTTGGCTTCCCAATCACCCACTTTGCCTCCCCCATCTCAATAAACAGCACCAATAGTCATCCTATAGTTGAAGACAAACTTGTAGAAGTCATCTTTAAGTCCTGTGTCCCTCATTTTGGGGGCTTCCTAGGTGGCTCAATGGTAAAGAATCTGCCTGCCAGTGCAGGAGTTGCAGGTTTGATCCCTAGGTGGGGTAGATCCCCTGGTGAAGGAAATGGTAACCCACTCCAGGATTCTTGCCTGGAGAATCCCACGGACAGAGGAGCCTGATGGGCTTAGTCTGTGGGGTCACAAATAGTCGGACACAATTTAGCTGCTAAACAACAGGAGAGGAGCAAGCTGTCACTTCCCAAACGAATTACTGGCAAGTCCTATTGGCAACAGCTGCATGTCAGTAGCTAATTAGTAGAGTCCTTTATTCTTGTTAACTTGACAAAAAGAAAGCTTGGGAAATCAGGGGAGTAAACACCCATATTTTCTTATAATCTTTTTTTCCCCTCATAATCCTATAATAACCATTTCTATAGCTGCACCTTGTCTCATGGAGTAGACGCATCCTAATTTACTTTACAAGCTGCCTGATGCTGCATCTCCAGATTCTTCTTGTATTTGACTTCTATAAACAATTGTGCAATGAATATCTGCTTGCACATAGAGGTGTTTTATTTTTAAAATAGGGAAGCTGACATTTTTTTGTTCAATAAAATATTACTGAGTGGTTGCCTTAGTTGTTCAGGTATCAGAGAACTCTTCAAAAGCAGTTACCCTCTGAGAGCAATTATGGCATAAAGCTGATCTTTGAAGAGAAGGCAGTTAATTTGTCTGGAAAGCAAGAGCTTGTAACAGAGAAGAAACTAATATCTAAAATCTACTCCCAACAATCAGAACTGGAGAGGTCTAGAAGGGTGAACTGGTGTGATCTGCCAAGGTCCTGTGACCAGGAAAGAGAATGAGGCCCCAGAAGCTAAGTCTCATGAGAAAAAGAATCATATGAGTGATTCAGTGTAACATGGTGGAGACTTGACTCAGTGTGGTGCTGAGGCTGGAAGCTTCTCTGGATCCAGCTGCCCTGCTGCAATGTTCTGGGAAGGATGACTGAACCTGGCAATGAGGGCCTCTAAGCTGGAATCTTGGGAGCCAAACTGTGGAGACTGTTAATAATCTCAGCCCTGAGGCATGAGGTCATCATGCTTCAGAGAACTCCTTCAGTCTTTGCCTGTTCAGATGGGTCTCTAGTACAGTACTGGATGGGGGTGTCCTTGTTATTGTTCAGTCGCTAAGTCATGTCTGACACTTTGCAGCTCTATAGACTGTAGCACGCCAGACTCCTCTGTCCTCCACTATCTCTCAGAGTTTGCTTCAGTCCATGTCCTTTGAGTCAGTGATGCCACCCAACCATCTCATCTTCTGCTGCTCCCTTCTCCCTTGCCTTCAGTCTTTCCCAGTATCAGGGTCTTTTCCACTGAGTCAGCTCATTGCATCTGGTGGCCAAAGTATTGCAGCTTCAGCTCCAAGCATCAGTCCTTCAGGGGGTGAAATTAGTGATGTTCTAGATAGTCTCCAGCTGTGAAGCAGATGGTAGGGACAAAAGCAAGGGTAACTGACACTGGAGGATCCGCTGAGGACTAGTCCAGCTTTCTTCTTTGTCCCTTTTGAGAGTAAACAAGCTCCCAATATCCTTGACCAATAAAAGTAGAGGGTAGGGGCTTCCCAGGTGGTGTTAGTGGTAAAGAACCTGCCTGCAAATTCAGGAGACAAAAGAGATGAGGGTTCGATCCCTGGGTTGGGACGATCCCCCGGAGGAGGTCATTGCAACTCACTTCAGTATTCTGTCCTGGAGAATTCCATGGATGAGGAGCCTGGCAGGCTACAGTCCACAGGGTGACAAAGAGTCGGACGTGATGGAGCACACCTACTTACTGTTTAGGTGGACCCTCAGAAACTCGGCACTCAACCTGCTGCTAATAGAGCATCAGCAGTTCAAGCAACAACTAGGAAATGTGTAGTTGTATACCCCCTCACTGTGGAGCAGACTTGCAGGTGACATGGGGGACTCTTTCATTAGGCTATGTTCCCAGGAAGAGAATTAAGGAGCACTGATTAAAGGGCAAGAACATCTTTATGACTCTTGGCCAACTGTACAATTTTTTTCTGAAGGATGCACTAATTTCTACTATTTGGCCACACCCTCTTTAGTGATGAACAATGAACTTGATTTTTTTTTTTTTCTGGTCACAGCCAAGAGTTCTTAGGAAGAGTGATCAGTGAGAGAAGTTGTGCCCCACAAAGGGATCTGCTCAGTATCAAGGTGAAGTCAGCAGCATTTTTAAACCCACTCGTTGCCGCTCATTCCGAAACAAACATTCCCAAGCTCCCCTCCCCAACCCCTCCATGTCCCTTGTCCATTCTCTGGGGGCATCCCTTTGACATCGGCCCCCTCAGTTACTCATGACCTTTCCTTCCCTTCTCTTTGCTCATTAAAATCAGCATAAGAGCAGATATATCATCAGTCAGTCACCTCTTCATATAGCTCTAAATCAAGCCCATGCCTGCATCTCAGCTAGGATTTAAGAATGAAAAGCTTTATTCTCCATTGAAGGAATTTTAAGCTTAAATGGCCCAGACAGAGGATCCAAAAAAAACTGGACCTCTGACTTGAGGGGCAAAGGACTTTCATGATCAGATTGGGGTTTGAGGAGCATCAAGGGGCCAGAGTTTCAAAACTGGGACCTAGAAGATGGAGTTGGCAGCCACAGGATAACCTAGAAGAGGAGTGAGGTAGTGGGAACTGGACATGAAATAAGGAACTTCAAGTGGAAGCTGCAAAAGTTGAAAACTTGCTTCATTAATGTCAGACCTTTGCCTAGAGTCACTCCAAGGTGAGCATAACTCACTTAAAATCAAAGCCCGAAATCTGTTTTTTTATGTCAACAAAGTACAATTTAATAAATAATTGTCAATCATTTTTCTAGAAAATGCATGTGAAGCATGAATGGTTTTGATCTTTTATAGTCATGACACAAAAGCTTTTAGTCCTGTTCATGGTTATATCATTGTATGAGCCTGGACAAGCCTTCCAATTTTGCTGGCCTTGACTTTTATTTATGAGCTGTAGGTAATTATGCCCTGCCTAGTGGCCTGGGGGACTGAGGAAGATGAGAGGTATGAACTGGATGCTCAAGTTAGTTAGATGTGTTCTTTCAAGCATTATCTATGGTCAGGGTCTGATCTGGAGAAGTCCAAGATTAAGTAACAAGTAGAATTGAGTCCTTTCAGTTTATTGGCTAATAATACCAATATGTAGTTAATAGCCTGCAGTCCAGATTTATGAAATACTAATTGGAATATAACATAAAACCCATAGAGAGTAAAGGATAAAAGGAACTTCAAAATAAGAGGCAGAAAATAAATGATATTTAATTTGGACATGTGCCCCCAATGCATCTGGAGAAAAATCAACACAACAGAAATCAGTGGAAAACATAGAGAAATGAGCCATAATTACTCCAAAAAATATATGGACAGGAAATTGGATAGGAGCTTACAATGTTGTTTTGGGCTGCACAGATGGCCTTTTGTGCCCACAAAGGGAAATGAGAGTTTATCTCTGAATAATCAGATGGAATTGTACATAAAATCAGGAAAAATTTTGTCAGAAGCCATCTCATGATTGCAAGGGTTTCTATACACTGCAAGTCAATCCATGATCCTTGGAGAGACATGGGTACAATATAAAGGGGTCAGGTTTATGGTCAGACATCTTACTAGATCTGCTATATTCTATGTGTTTTAATTTGTCTGTTCCTTGAGTTCAGCTCAAGAAAATGGAAAGAAAAAAAATCTCCCATTCAAAGTTGATGAAGTAAGTAAAGTTCCTAGCACATGGGAAATATCTAACAAATGTCGGTCAGTAGCAGCAGCAGCAGTAGAAATGAAACCTAACTCCGAAGTTCTCAGACTCCACCCATCACAGAGCCCTTCTCTGCCCTCAGTGTCCCAGAGCCTTGGTTCCATGGATGCTGCTCATCTGCAGCCAGTGGAAGCTCTAGAATTGTTGAATAAGATGAGCTTGTGTGACAGGAAAAGCAAAATGGAGTTGGTATTGCTAAGAAAGTGAAAGTGAAAGTCACTCAGTCGAGTCTGACTTTTTGCGACCCTATGGACTATGTAGAAGTCCATGGAATTCTCCAGGCCAGAATAGTAGAGTGGGCAGCCATTCCCCTTCTCCAGGGGATCTTCCCAACCCAGGGATCAAACCCAAGTCTCCCACATTACAGGCAGATTCTTTACCAGCTGAGCTATCAGGGAAGCTAAGAGTGCTCTGAAATGGAACCAGTAGGCCATTAAGGAAATGTGGCTTAGGCACATCTCAGCCTAGATGGAATCTGACCTTTGGACTTGATAAAGTTACCCAAAACATCTGCCAGAAACTCATGACAGCCTATCTACTTATCAGACCCTTACTCTAAAATAACTCATGACAGTTTATCAACTAATTAGACCCTTACCATAAAAAAACAAAACCTCCTGATTCATTAAGGACAAGTGTTTTCTGACTTGCATCAGAGTTGATGACAATTCTCACCAGGCAAATTTTAAAAACCTTGCAGTTTCTTGTCCTGATAAGCCTCTGACTCTTTCTTTTCCCTGGAACACCCTTTCTGGGTTACTAGAATCTGTGTCTCTGAAACTGGAATTCTTGGGATGCCATATAAATTCTTGTCTTACTTGCAGCCTCCTGCATTACTTTTTTGGTGGACACTTGGGAAGACAATGGGCCTGGGTTGTGGGACATAGAGCCAACTGCTGGGAGAATCAAGGTGCGGCTGAGTTTACCCGATGGAGGTGATCACTAGCCTGCCCACTGTCCAGCCAACACCACCAGTTACAAATCCTCCTACCGGGCTTCTTGAATGAACTTGATAGAATCAAAATCTAGGCTGGAATCCTTTGAAACAATCAATTTTTCCAGCAGCAGAGGACGTTTCCTTAGTGCCCTCCTTCTGCAAATTACAAGTGAGATCTATTTTAGTCACATGCTTAGCCAATTCTTTTATGTTTGTTCAGGTGGTCGTTTCGACCACGTACTTTGCTACCTGCTTATTGTGAGTGGTGTTTTAAAGGCCATTAAAGATCGGGACTTTCACACTCACCCCACCAAGTCATCCACTGGCATCAGCAAGAGCTCCCAGCTTCAAAGAGGCAGCTCCTAAGAAAACAGGAACTCATCAGGGCAATAGTCTTGATCCTGATACCAAAGTTAATATGGGAATCTGCAGCTTGCTTGCATTCTCAACAATGGAAATTACAGGTGTGGCCCTCAGAATCCTCAGAAACCTTGAGAAATGGCGGGGGTGATGGGAGGAGGGGTGGCAATGAGGAGGCCTAGGGAGGCATGATGGGAAGACCTTACCTCCCTGACTTGCCCTATCTACGAATCCTTTATGCTGAAAGCTATTTATGCCAGCTGGATTCTCTGAATTTGTGTTTGGAATGTTGACTGAAAAAAATTTACAACATCAGAGTAATAAGTTCTGAGGACTATAGCCAGAGAGACAGCCTCTCAGGTAGCTCCAAGGAACTACTCCAAAGAGATAAGAGGGGAGGTTAGTATNCCCCATGAGGAGAGACACAGCCACAGGATTGTCTGAAAGTGAAGCTTCAGTGAGGCAATATGCTCAGAAAAGGGAAAGCTAGTGTGGGTCTAGCGTGATCAACTGCTTGTATTCCAAGGCAAACACGCAGCTCTTTCAAGGAAGGAATCCTCCCATGTTATTCTCAGAGTGAATAAAGTGCAGAGGCCTGTCTGTAGGTATTTTGCCTTTGCAGGAAAAAAGTTCAGTGTATATTTAGGATGAACATGTGTGCATGGATGTACGGCCATGCACCTGTCTCTTATACACATCTAGATGTGTATAAGAGATGGGGGGGATACGTGCAGTCAAGTACACATTCTGGCAGGAAGTTGCTGCTCGTCACCAGGGGCAGATGTCACTGTTAATGATTTTAGTGCTTTTCTAGATATAAGAAGATGCAAGAATCTGGGCTTATAAAATGTTCTCCTCAAAATACTTGTCTGTTCAGCCAGTTTTTCCCAGAGCATAGAGTGCCTCATTCCTGATCTTGACCCTGTAACAGGGTGTGTGAGAGGTCAGCGAGGGCAGTGCCTGGCTTCTTCATCCTTGTGGAGGCAAGATGGCGAGTCACAAGTTTTCGTCCACAGGTGTAGGGCTGACGCTCTGTGGATGAGTCAGGATCTTTTGTCCTCACCCCAAAATGACACCACGCTAACACTTCTTTGTTCTACCACCTCTCTTCTTTGGTTTCAGATGAAACCTTTGGGTCAGAGGACTTATTAAGGAGGAATAATCAAAACTACAGCCTTGGGGTTTCCATGGTAGCTCAGTGGACAAGAATCCACCTGCCAATGCAGAGGACATGGGCTCAACCCCTCCTCCAGGAAGATTCCACATGCCACAGAGCAGCTAAGCCCTGCACACAGCTACGGAGCCTGCATGCTGCAGCCACTGAAGCGTGTAAGTCGAGAGTTTGTTCTCTACAAGAGAAGCCACCACACTGGGAAGCCAGCTCAATGCAATGAAGAGTAGTGCCCACTCACCACCACCAAAAACAAAAAACACCCGAGATGCAAAGCAATGAAGATCTATCACAGCAAAAACAAACAAAAAAGCCTCAGACTTCCCTAGCAGCCCAGTGGTTAAGACTCTGAACTTCCAGTGCAGGGGGTGTGGGTTTGATCCCTGATCAGGGAACAAAGATCCCACATGATGCATGACAAAAAAATGAAGGGGGAAAAAAAAAAGCCTCTGTATACACAGAATGAGTTAGGGCAGTAGACCAAAATTTGAACTATGAGAAAGAGAAACTGGAGGGGTAGGGAAAATGGAGTTCAGAATTTTTATTATGACTGGCTTCTCAAAAGCTGGCAAAAAAAATTTTGCAACTGGAGTAGAGAAGGGAAAGAAATTCAAAAGTGTTTGCTATTTAACTAAATTGAAGAAAAAGAATTGAACTTCAAATGAAAATAATGTTCAGAGAAGAACATGGGGCCCATTCAAGATGTGGAGGAACTGTGAGCAAGGCAACAGCTGCAGAAAGAGGGTGGATGGTATTTGAAAAAGTGAGATTCAAACAGAGGTTCAGACACACATACACACACACAGCTAAACACAAATATTTTAATGATCTCTCTTTCCTGTGGTCTACTTTAGAATTCACCCCAAAGCCATTTGTTTTTGTGGTTGTTCAGACTGTGTTCCGCTTCTTACTACCTCCTACTGCGTATTCCTGATTCCGGGAGTTTGGCTGAATAGGAGAGAGGAAGTGAAATTCAAGTCACTATATTTTATCCGTTGTTGGCCTTTCAGCTGAGAGATAACGAGAGGTGAAGAGGTGCTTGTGGCTAAATTGTGGTTAGTAGAATATGTGGATGTTGTTTATTTTTGCTTTTAGCTTCTGTACCCATATTACCCCAATTTACCACATAAAGTCCTGTTTGGGCAGGAAGGAGAAAGACTCAACAAACATTTGTTGACCGCTTTGACTCCACGTCTCTCCTTCTCTTAAACATTCCTCAGCAGAGTCTTAGCAACTTCCCAAAACAAAATCCATGCTAAAGTCCAG
This sequence comes from Oreotragus oreotragus, assembly GCA_006410675.1. NCBI lineage: Eukaryota > Metazoa > Chordata > Mammalia > Artiodactyla > Bovidae > Oreotragus > Oreotragus oreotragus. The sequence continues at coordinate 322,867 of SJYX01001871.1, forward strand.
TTAATCCAGTCCTCAATAATGTGCTAACCAAAGTGGTCTAAGGTTTATACCATCAAAAGATTTTATAACATGTTCTTTACTGTTAGAAATAATGTAAAAAAGAGAAATTCTAAACTACTCAGGAGGATAAGGGGTTTTCAAATAGTTTAGCAGTAAATATTTGATATCAAAAAGAAACATGCTAAATGCAAATGAGATTTCTCAATGCGTTAAAGTGAATCGGCAAAGACCATAACCTGGGAATGCTGAGGGCACTTTCTAAGCCACTAATTCATGCCATTATATATACATATTAATTATAACAATGCATCCTTTTTGTAGTTATCAGCATTTCATGTCATTCACTAACCTAGTTTGCCCTTCAATCATTTTACATCTAAAGAAATGAGGTTTTACTATAGTTTACAAAACTATGTAACAGGAAGTATGTTTATCTAGAATTGGGTGTTTCTTTCTCCTTATTTAATCCAGAAAGGAGAAAAAAAAAAAAACAAGCAAAATTCTGTCCAGCAAGACGATTAGGGCTAGATAAAAAGACAAGTGTCTCTGAGGTCAGTGAGGATTGCAAATGTGATTTGGAAAAAGAGACGGAATCCAAGAAGTTAGAAAGCCTAGCTCAGTGTAAGTGTCTTCTGTTAGAACATGGATTCAAGTTTCATCGTACCAAGCTGGGCATAATCATCAGGGAATTTAAAGTCCCTAAACTTTCTCATGACCCAGAGAGAAACTCAACCCACCAATGTATTTGGAAAGGCACCAGCCATATCAGACTCCCAAAGTGCCCTATGCATTGGGGTTTGTAGAACCCCAAGTTATCAAGGAGAAACAGATCTCTTGCCTCTATGCTTGGTGGTAAGCACCACTTCAGAGTCATCGAAAGAAGACACGCTTTTTTTTTTTTTTTTTTTTGAAAACTAGACAGTTGAAAGAGAAGGAAAAGATAAAAAGGGAAGATATACAGCATATTCCAGGAGTCTCACATTTTCATAGACTCTTCATCTGGGAATCTACATTCCACTGAGGTCACGTCTGCCTTCTGCAAGTCTTACCACTCTTTATCCTAACTTCAACTCAGTAACTTGTTCAACTTTGACAGAGAGACATTTTTAAGAGAAGTCCTATAAAAACACAAAATTTTAGATATGGAAAAGGCCATCAACATCTGCATAAAACTGATATACACGCATGATTCAGAGGAGGAAATTGGCCTCTGTGTATTATCTACTATTAAAATTAATGTGGTTTAATAAACAGGCTGCAGGCTGTGTTGAGTGTGTCAGTCTGTTCTTGGCTCCTGGAGACTGGAAAGGATATGAGAACCTACTAGATGACCTTATGCTCATTCCTATCCCTGTGCCTTTATTCATGCTGACTTCTTGGCCTGGAATTTCCATTTGGTTTGTCATTTAAGGCCCCACTACAAGTTCAATTCCTCCATGAATCTATCCCACAAACTTTTGCCCACAAGCCTTTCCCTCTTTCCTCTTTCTTAGTATCACCAATTACTATAATGCCCCCTTTAATGCTAGACTATAGAGTAAGCTTTGTTTTATTACATATGGCTCTCCTTTACCCTCCAATACTTTTTAAGTTTTTTTAAGGCTTGAATTTTTTTTTCCTCAATCTAAATCTCTCTTTCCTCCCAATCTCTATTCCTCTCTCTTGATTTTCTGCACTGGGAAACTAATGATAACAAATATTTCTTGCATATATACTATACGCTGGTAAATATACTGAGTTACATGCCTTATCACAGAGCATATGTTGAATAATTAGTCACCAAATTAAATTGAATTTAGTTGAGAAAAAATTATACAGTTTATAAGTCCTTGGTCATTGAATCACCTTTAACCATCCTCTTCCTTTCCTTTTCACGACTCTTGGGAGTAAGGGTCACTTTCAAGGAAGCGTGCATGCACGCTAAGTAGCTTCAGTTGTGTCTGACTCTTTTCAACCCTATGGACTATAACTTGCCAGGCTCCTCTGTCCATAGGATTCTGCAGGCAAGAATACTGGAGTGGGTTGCCAAGCCCTGCTCCAGGGGATCTATCTGACCCAGGGATAGAACCCAGGTGTCCTGAATTGCAGGCAGATTCTTTACCACCAAGCCACTGGGAAAGCCCCCACCCCCAAGGATACTACTCCACAATCCCATCAACGTCACTACAATTTCAGTTAGAGCAGCTCAAAAGGAAATCAAATTCAAGGACTTCCCTGGTGGTCCAGTGGATAAGACTGGACCTACATGGCATGGGGCAACTAAGCCCATACACCACAAATACCCAGCCCACATGCTCTAGAGCTCTTGTGCCCATGTGCTGCAACAAAGACCCAGTACAGCCAAAATAAATAATAAAAAAAGAAAATCAAATTCAGTTATTTGAGAATCAACTACATGACCACAATATGACCCGACTGGGGTGGTCATTAGGTTCTAGGCTAAACACCCTTCAAAGAGAACAATAAGAGAGAATCCCAAGCAGGTGCTGATATCCAGTCTACAACATGACGAAGCAGTTAAATTCCATTTTCATTCACTCACGACCCAGCTCCCCACCGAGCCTTCCCAAGCCATTCTTCTTCAGACGCTCTCATCTGCTTCCCCTTAACCCTAAGCTATCCTAGAAGAATCATAATTCACTTCCAGTTCCCCCTTCTCTCCATGAAAATAAAGGATAAGACCGTAAGCATATTTAGTTCTTCTTTTAGATGTTCAGGTTGACTGGATTTCTAGCTGAAATTAAAACTGGCCAGATGAGGTGGTTTTGAGGAATGGTTCCTTCTTATTTTGACCACCAAATCAGCACCATGGGCTATTGTATATCTGAGTCCACCCAAAGTCCGTCAGTTAAATAGACAATGCCTGGAGCTGTAGATACACTATCAACATGACTCCTTCAAATGAATCTTTATTCATTTGTTTAGTCTATAACAGAAAGCCAACTGCCTCACTTCAGTCCAGAGGGGGAATGCTGAGATGTTGCATAAACTACATGCAGTATTCCAAGCTGCAGGAAACGTGAACTGAAACATGGACTGAGAAAGCCCATAATACGTTTACATGTTGAACTGTTGTTTAAACTCTTCTCACATGCAATGAGCTCATATTCAAAATGTTTTGACTCAACATGTATAAGGGCTTGGCAAGAACTCATCAGGAGGAGTGCCCTGTCACGGGAAACAGGAGAAAAACAAGGCCACCTCAGCACATTCCCAGGCCTTCGTGGGCCAGGGTTTCTGTTATTTGAGAAAAAAAAAAAAGGCAAATAGACACTCTCTCCTCTCAGTCCACAACAAATTCCAAGGTTACAATAAGTCTGTAGTCTCTTTTCCCATGGCTTCCTCCTACAGAGTATCCCAATGAAGCCTAAAACTTTATATTAATATATGTTCATTATATATTACGTTTTAAGGAGTAGATCTGGTAAATACCTGTTTGGGTTATGTTAAAGTCACACGTGTTTAAAATGGCCACCATTTCAGAGTGAACGGCATGCAAGATACGTATTGCTTTTATAAATAATTTTAACATCTGAAAGCAATTCACATTTTCTAGGACACACTGTTCTGAGTCTATAAAGGCCCTGGGTTGTTAGCTCTAAGGCTCATAGGTTTGTTATTCACCAGAAAAATGCCCCATAACTTGGGTCCAGCCACAGATTCATGCTCTGATTTTAACCCTTCTTGAAAAAGTCCTTGGAAGGGAATATCAACACAATTCATGCATAAAGTTTTCATCCTCAAAAAAGACTTTCTATTCTTCTGTTTCAGTTGGACCTGTAGGTAATCTATGTTAAGGAACTAGAATGGCTGCAGTGAAAAGATCACACAGAATGCCATGCCGAGTGATGTAGACTTTGTGTTCAGTTGCTCAGTTGTGTCCGACTCTTTGTGGCCCCATGGGTTTGTGGCCTGCCAGGCCCCTCTGTCCATGGAATTCTCCAGACAAGAATATTGGAGTGGTTTGCCATTTCCTCCTCCAGGGGATCTTCCTGACCCAAGGATTGAACCTGCATCTCATATCTCCTGCTTTGGCAGGTGGATTGTTTACCACTAGCGCTGCCTGGAAAATTACAATGTAGACTTTATTTTTTCCATTAATGGTGTATTCAGTAAAGTTCTGAAAGTCTATTTGAAGATATTAATCCAGCAAGAGTAGGACAATGGATTCAAGGGAGTGGGCACTCTAGAGAGCTGTAGGGAGCAGATTAAGGAAGAAGGGATGCTTAGAAAGAAGAATTGAGAAGCCATGATAATTGAGCAGATATAGGGGATAAAGAAGAGAGGTGAATGGCATACAGGAATGATAGCAAGGTTTCTACCCAGAGATCTGGGAGTATGATGAGACTATTGACAGAAGTAGCAAGCCAGTTGTAGGAGCCAGCTGGCAATGAATCAAGTAAAGGGTTGAACCCAGAGAATCTTAAAGCTGGAACAGGTCTTAAAGGAAACACAAAGCCCAACTTTCTACTTCCTCTATGTATTTCACAGACAAAACTGAGGCCCAGAGTCAAAGGTCTGGTTGAAAGACTGGTTGAAGTTCTGACAGCTAGTTAACATGAAGCATACACTAGTACCCACTGTTTGGTCCCTTGGTTCTTTCTGCCTTGTGATCGTTGTTCAATTGTCTTGTGCAAAAACTAGAAATCTTTTGGTAATAGAAAACCCAACCCAATTTGACTTGAACAAATGAAGAAAATAATGGGTTCATATATCTTTAAAGTCCAGGGACTTCAAGTGAAGCTTGGTTCAGCAACTCAACAAGGCCACTAAGTGCCTAGTTGCTTTTTGTCTAGTTTCTGCTCAACGTCATTAGTGTTTCCAAGATGAGTATGAATATGTCCCTGGTCTGTGTGTTTATTCATTCATATTTAGCAGGAAGGAGAGAAGATCTTTGTTCTGGAATTCCAAGTAAAAGTCTTAAGATTTAGTAATTGGATCAGATTACTCACACATCCACCCAGAAGCAATCACAATGACCAGGAAGTCAACTATATTGATCTGGGTCACATGCTGCGTGCCTGGAATCAGGTTTCTTAGAGTCAGACAGATCCCCAAACTGAAGTGAGGGCTATTAGGAAAAAAGACAACAGAAGCTGCAGGGCCAACCAAAAATGCCTATTACACGTTATTTGACTAAATCTCTTTATTTTGGTATCAAGTTTATAGCCTTTGTGTTAGGTACAATGATTAAATGGTTTGCCCAAAAGTTTCAAAAACACATTATATAGAAATTAGAGTCTCCATACTCACCACAATATTGAGAAAAGAGAATCAGGTTTAACAAACATGTTTTAAAGGGGAAGAAAAGTAATTAGCATGAATAGAGTCAAACTGTAGGTGAATAAAACCAAGTCTTTGCCCCTGAAAAACATCTTAGGCAGTGTTCGCTAAAGTCACGTAATGTCTGGAGTTGCTGTGTAGGGCCTTTTCCCCCTCACTTCAGTTGTGGGCTGGCTTGGTGACTGGTGACCCTACATTATGAAGACTCTTGTCACTCTGACATCAGTGATAAGTGGTGTGGCAAGGTTTGGTATAACTCTGATAATTACTTTAGAATGACTCTAAACTACCCATCTTTTTTTTTTTTTTTTTCCTACACCATTGCCTAAGGAAGTCTTTAGCAACTGCTGGTACATGCTTCTGAGAAACTTTTGACCACAAGTGTCTTAGATTCAAAACATATTACTATGTGGGAAGAAAGGCACCACCCAGCACACACACCCATCCTAATTTTGAATGGGCTTAATTTCTAAATTCTAGACACTGCCTCACAATGTTATTAAAAATAGTAAGAACCTCATTTAAACTCCTGAGGCTGAGCCCACAAACATGGACTAATGGAGTTCCTAAGAGAAATAGGTGTCTGGACCACATTTCTAAATTTTGAGATGTCTGGAAGATGAGGAAGATGATCTTGTGGCAGGAATGATTTTCAAAATATTCGACATTGACCAGTCAGGGCAGATGGACAACCAACCCAAGTACACACGGGTCTTTACAGGATGCCTTTCCTTACCAGTGAAATACCAGCCAGGTGGACTGAGATCTAAAGAGGGAAATTAGGGGAAGGGTGGGAGGGAGGCTGAAAAGGGAGGGGACGTATATATACATGTAGATGGTTCACTTTTTTGTATAGCAGAAATTAAGAAAACATTGTAAAGCAATTACACTCCAATAAGAAGTGAATAAAACTTTAAAAATAAAGAGGGAAACCAACACAAAACGGTGTTGGAGCAAGAGAAAGGCAGCTCTGAATGGTGAGAAGGGGAGTCAGCCCTCTCATCCTAAGTCAACAGGGACAACCAATCCCAAGGAGGAGGCACAGGTGAAACCAAGAAAAGAAAGACACGAAAGAAGCACAAGTGAGAGGTGGGAGGAAATAGACTGAAACAGCAGAGCAGAAGCAGGTGAAGGGAAGAAAGAAAAATGAACAGAAGAAAATAGGGGGGCTTTCCTGATGGCTCAGTGGTAAAGAATCTGCCTGTCAATGCAGGAGACACGGGTTCGATCCCTGACTTGGGAAGACCCCATATGCCACGGAGCAACTAAGCCTGTGTGTCACAGCTACTGAGCCTGTGTTCTAGAGCCACGTGCCACAACTCCCGATACCCATGCACCCTAGAGCCTGCGCTCCTCAACAAGAGAAGCCTCCGCAGTAAGCCTCCTCCTCCTGCACACCACCAACTGGAGAGTAGCCCCCGCTCTCCACAACTAGAGAAAAGCCCATGCAGCCACCAAGACCGCGTTACAGCCAAAAATAAATAAATAAAATTATTTCTAAAAAGAAGAAAATAGGGAATAATGAGGAAGTGAAATAACAGACCAGGAACAAGCAAGAACAGTGAGGGAGCCTGAAGAAAGAAGAGATTTTGGCCATTCAAAGAGAAGAAGAAAAAATAATACGGTAAGGTAAGGCAGAACGGGGAGAGGTGTTGGACAGCAATAAGAAAACCGGTGGTGTGAATGCGTGATCACTGTCTCTCTCTACCGTGTGACCTGGGAGTCAGCACACTTTACTGTAAAGGGCCAGACAGTAAATGTGTCAGCTCTGTGGCTGGTACAGTCTTTGTTTAATTACTCAACTCTGGTAGCAGGAAAGTCATCTCAGACAATAAGTAAACAAATGGTTGTGGCCGTGTTCCTACAGATCCATATGAAAGCTTGTGATGGACTGGACCCGGTCCCTGGGTCACAGGTGCTGACTGCTGGTGCAGCATAAACCCCTCCACAGAAAAGGGTGTTTGATATTTCTGGTACCCCTACAGTGGCAAGGACACATCTTGGCACAAATACTAGAAAATATTAAACAAATATTAGAACAAATTAGGAAATATTAGAACAAATATTAGAACTAGAAAATATTGGAACAGATGGAAGAGCCGTCTTTTAAGTCTGAAGATGGTCAAAAGAGCAATAATTTTCAATGGTCTTTTTATACAAAATGGAAGTTTCCTATGGTTCAACCTACCTGCTGCTTGATTGGCCATCTGCTCCCCAGTGGGTAGACCATGGACTGAGGGAAGGAGGGAATATCTCATCTATCTCTGGGATAGATGAAGTCAGTGGACAGGTAGGTGTTCTCAGCACAGCCCAGGTCAGCATAGGCAAAGGCAGACACTCAGGAAAGGCTTTTCACTAAGGGTCATCTTGAGAGACGGACATGTATGCCACCCCTCTGGGCTCTCTCCTAAATGAATACTCTGACAATGTACACGGGCGAGAACCTCCAGATGACTGGTTCAGAGCCACCTTCAGTAGTAATTATTAAAGCTTTCAGATCAGGACAGAGTTCTCCATTCAGTAGATGATAGTTCCATAGAGTTTCGATCTGGCCGAGTCCTGCGCCAGTCACCAGAACCCCAGTAAATCCCAATAAGTCTTTTTTTTCCTAACTTATTTTCCACTGTGCCGGGTCTCCGTCACTTCGTTGGGCTCTCTCTGGCTGCAGTGATTGAGGGCTACCCTCCAGGGGTGGTGCAAGGGCTTCTCAAGGCAGTGGCTTCTTTGCTGTAGAGCACAGGATCTGTGACTCAGAGGCTTCAGTTGTTGTGGCTTGGGGGCTCTAGAGCGTGGACTCAGTGGTCGTGGCACATGGGCTTAGCCGTTTCATGGCCTGTGGGATCTTCCTGGACTAGGGATCAAACCCACATCCCCTGCCTTGGCAGGCAGAGTCTTAACCACTGGACCACCAAGGAAGTCCTCAATCTTCTGTCTCTCATTCATACCCTCCCCTGTTTCCTCATCTTTGGCTTCTAGAGTATCCCCAGCTTGACTGCAGAGCTGGTTCCTCTCTAACCTCCATTAATTTCCCCACGGGGCCTATTGTGCTTGGGAACAACTTGGGCAATAAGAGGCCACAAGATCTGGCCAAGTGGAGCTCTCCAGGGCTTGGGGCACAGTTGGTTCCCAAGCCCAGTATCACAGAGGTAGGAGGTGCTCGGGCGCCAGGCTCACATTTCTGATAATGACCCCACATGGGGAAGGGCAGATTGCAGCCCCTGACATGGGCAGCTCTTACGGGGTGAAGGGTTTCTGATTCTGGAAGCAGAGCCAGTATTCCATGGCCTCTGAGGCACCATTCCGGGATGAGAGGCTGATTCTGCGGTTGGTTTGCTTTCGTTTATTTCATCTGGTGCCAGGTACCATGATCATCATTCCATGTTTGTCTTGGTTCCTGACTCCAGCCATGCTTTGGGCATGAGTGGTTTCTGAAGTCTTTCTCATGTTGTTTCCCAGTGTGGCTCCAACTGCCTCATGAATTAGCTGAGTGAAGAAATGCCCCCAAAGGACATGGTCTTGAACCCCCATGAGGAGAGACACAGCCACAGGATTGTCTGAAAGTGAAGCTTCAGTGAGGCAATATGCTCAGAAAAGGGAAAGCTAGTGTGGGTCTAGCGTGATCAACTGCTTGTATTCCAAGGCAAACACGCAGCTCTTTCAAGGAAGGAATCCTCCCATGTTATTCTCAGAGTGAATAAAGTGCAGAGGCCTGTCTGTAGGTATTTTGCCTTTGCAGGAAAAAAGTTCAGTGTATATTTAGGATGAACATGTGTGCATGGATGTACGGCCATGCACATATTTGTTTTGTTTTTATTTTTTTATTGAAGTGTAGTTGATTTACAATGCTGTGTTAGTTTCTGGTGTACAGCAAAGTGATTCCAGATATACATACATATGTGTGTGTGTTGGTCAGTCAGTCATATCTGTGTCTTTGCAGCCCCACAGACTGTAGCCCGACAGGCTCCTCTGTCCATGGGATTCTCCAGGCAAGAATACTGGAGTGGCTTGCATTCCCTTCTCTAGAGGACCTTCCTGAACCAGGGATCTAACCTTGTTCTCCTGCATTGCAGGCATATTCCTTACCATTTGAGGTACAGGGAAGTCCATATATATAGCTTGGGAACCAATTGTGCCCCAAGCCCTGGAGGGCCACCATATATATATAGAATCAAGATTGCCGGGAGAAATATCAATAACCTCAGATATGCAGATGACACCACCCTTATGGCAGAAAGTGAAGAGGAGCTAAAAAGCCTCTTGATGAAAGTGAAAGAGGAGAGTGAAAAAGTTGGCTTAAAGCTCAACATTCAGAAAACGAAGATCATGGCATCTGGTCCCATCACTTCATGGGAAATAGATGGGGAAACAGTGGAAACAGTGTCAGACTTTATTTTTGGGGGCTCCAAAATCACTGCAGATGGTGACTGCAGCCATGAAATTAGAAGACGCTTACTCCTTGGAAGAAAAGTTATGACCAACCTAGATAGTATATTCAAAAGCAGAGACATTACTTTGCCAACTAAGGTCCGTCTAGTCAAGGCTATGGTTTTTCCTGTGGTCATGTATGGATGTGA
>SJYX01001872.1:0-11261 GCA_006410675.1 Oreotragus oreotragus
TTTTTTTTTTTCCACTCTGACTGCACATGGTAGAGGGGGCAGGGGAACTTTCTGGGGCTTTTTAAATAAAAGTATTAATTCCATTCATGAGGGCTCCACCCTGGAGGCCATACCTCCTAATAACCGTTACCTTGGGAGTTCAGATTTTAACATATGGTTGTAGAGGGTGGGGGGACATTCAGGCCATAGCATATCCGTTACATATTATATGTACATATAAGAACTATTAAATGTACAATTCTAGTTTCTGAATATTCAAGAACTGATTATCTCATGGTCATTATATATTGGTGATTATTGGAGTTTGAAGTTATAAACATGTAGATAAAGCAAACAGTTAAGTTAAATTTTGTTTTATGCCTTATTGTTTGGGGACATACGTATAATGTTTTAATGTTAAGCTGGCTTTTCCAAATTGTTGCTTTTTCATCAGTTTTCATTGAGCTGTTGTTTCAGTGTACAGATGGAAGATTCCTCTAATTTAAACAGAAAAAGTATTTTTAAAGAAGATATCGGGTTACTCATAGAATTTCCTAAATGGTAGAAGAACCAGGCTTGGAATCTGCATCCAGGAGCTATGTAACAGATCATAGCACATGCCTGGTGTGGTGAAGGCACCACTGTTGGATGGCATATCACCACTCTTTGTACTCTCTCTCTGACCTGAGGCAACAGGTACACCTTAAACTGATGCCAGTGCCTTGAAAAATTGGATAAAAGAAGGATGGTGGTGGTTTAGTCTCTCCGTCGTGTCCGACTCTTGCGACCTCATGGACTGTAGCCCACCATGCTCCTCTGTCCATGGGATTCTCCAGGCAAGAGTACTGGAGGGGGTTGCCATTTCCTTCTCCAGGGGATCTTCCTGACCCAGGAATCGAACCCAGGTCTCCTGCATTGCAGGAGGATTTCTTTACCAACTGAAGTAGGAGGGAAGCCCCTGGATGAGTTAGCTTAAACTGGATTTAACTAGTCTTTGTTCTTACCCACAGCCTCACCAGAATGAGTGGCTGTGGTCCCTGCTGCTCCTGCAGCTGTTTCCTCCTCTCCTGGGTTTGTCTGACCAGTCAACCCAGATCTCATGCACCTGTCCCAATTGCAAGGAAGGTTTGGAAGGCAAATAGCTGGTGTTTTCAGTTTCTTTAGTTCCAGTTAGTGGTTCTGTCTCATAAGGTGAGGATTCTTCAGCCGTAAGAGGGTAGTTTAGATGCTGACTATCCATGACAGCACATTTTGTAAGTGAATGGTGGTAGGATTTGTCTGTCTGTGTCCCATGCCTTGAATATTATATTTATTTTCCCTTCTAATGTTGAAAGAAAGAATGGAGTGTGATGATAGATATAAAGGAAGAAGAATTTAATAGAAACATAAAATCTGGAAGTGGACTAGGCCTTAGGAATTATCTAAGCCAGTCTAAAGAATAGACTACTGATTATAAGAGTAATACCATTCAGTGGAAAATCATCTTTACTCATAGTATTGAAACCAGTTTCTGCCCCAGTAGTCCTCATAAAGAAGCTGCTGTATGAAGTGGTGAACAACACCCTTGTAGTATCACCAGTGACACATTAGTTTGGCCTTTGTCCTGCAGCGTCAGTGCATATTGTAGTTTAGTAAAAGTAGATCGGTTCAGTTCAGTCCCTCAGTCATGTCCGACTCTGTGTGACCCCATGGACTGCAGCACGCCAGGCTTCCCTATCCATCTCCAACTCCTGGAGCTGGCTCAAACTCATGTCCATTGAGTCGGTGATGCCATCCAACCATCTCATCCTCTTGTTGTCCGTCCCCTTCTCCTCCTGCCTTCAGTGTTTCCCAGCATCAGGTCACAGTGCAGTGCAGTAATAGCAGGTAAGAGGAGCTAAAAATGTAACTGAGCACTCAAGGGCAAGGGCAAGGGCAAGAGCAAGATTCTCCCATAAACTTAATTTTGGGGTTCCTGTAGTACATCAGACATGTAGTTGAACTCCTCACAGGGCATGATTGAAATAATTTTACCTTTGTTCTCTTCACCAGGCCATTAAAAAAGCAGTCAGTGAAGCTATATGTATAGTTTTTGTGTTTGAGCAATGAGATATTCCAGTACATTCTCTGAGGTGACCTGGTAACAAAATGTGCACAGAGACAAGACTAATTACATAGATCTATTAGGTATAACTAGTTTTAAATTTAGGGAAATAATGTGTGTAATAAAGCTTTGTAGGTGTCGCTTTGGGAGTCTGTGCAGTGGAGAGAGTAATCAGTTTTACTCAGGAGGCTATTTCAGTTTGTGCTTTCTAGGTGAGCAGTTGTTGGCAAGAGGGACAAGGTATGGAAGTGACTAATAGATTTTAGTCAGTAGGTACACTATGTACCAGACTTTTGTCATGCCATTCATTGTACATTCAAGGAATAACAAACAGCTTGTTGTTACTGGAGCGTAGTAGAGGAATAATGGTTATTCATTAAAATAAAAGCTTACCTGTATTTTTCAAGAATATCATCTCTAATGAGACCCACATGCACGGTGGTCCAAGAGCTGATGAGTGCAGACCATTATTAAACATTTGAGTGCTGATATAAGTATGTTTACCATTATATTAGGTGGTTTTAGGATAGGGGATACAGTTATGAATGAAACAAAGCCCTGGAGTATAGAGGGGTAGGAAATGTGAAAACCAACCTAATATTATATGTGTTTGAAATGTACAGAACACTGGAGGAGAGTACAGAGGAAGGTGTGCTTGAGGAACTCATGAAATGCTTTCACTTAGGTGTGGTGACATTTCAGGATATTTGTGAGTGTCTAGAAGGAGGAGGGTGACATTCCAGAAGTTAATGTATCATTTTTATTATTTTCAAAGGAGCTCAAAATGCATCACCTTGTTTTCTTCAGAAAGGAATGTGGATAACAGCAGTTTGGTAGAATTGCTGTAGTTAACGTTTTCTTTGATAAGAGTAGGAAATTAAATTGATTTGGTCTGTTACTTAATTCAGATTTATAAGCTTTATTTTCAAGTAGTGTTACATCGATGTTATTTATGAATTAAATATCTTCTTTATATTGTGTCCACTCACTCTTAAATTTGTCAGCCAGACTGGGTGCCTGAGGATCATTTTTCTCCAGTGTAATCCGTTTATATGTGCAGAATTCCGTTGTGGTGCATACATATTTTCAGAGCAAGGATTGTGTTTAATAGAACTCATGTTCTTTGCTGTGCCTCAGTAATAGAATCTTTTTTTTTTTTTTAATCTGGTTACTATATATTTTCTGTAAAAATTTCACTGAAAAGAGATAGCTACTTAACCAAAGTATAACGGAACTGCTTCAGGGACGAAGAGGAAGGCCGTGTGAATTCTACATGGCCCTTTTCTTTTCACTCTCATTAGGTCAGAATTTTTTTCACTGGCTTTAGTCCTCATTTGATTAATTATGGATGTGATTTTAGAAGTTTTCTTATAGTAGGAGAATGTTCTTGAGGCCCCCATGGCTCTTTATAGTTAGATTTTTACCATATATCTATTACATTGTGTCCTTAAAAGGTGGCCTGACTCTTACTTACACTTTGGAGTTCACTTGGTTTCATATGCAACTCTTAATTGTTTCTTTTGCCTTGTTAATACTATTGTTCAACTTCAATGACTGTTAACTACTTTTTTTTTTTGTATTTATTTAGTTTTTTACACGAACTCCCAAACATGAACCCCCCTCCCTGTTAACTATTTTTTTATTTGCTTTTTCAGTCCAGCCCTTCCTTAATTTTTGCACTTTTTTTGTTTGTGTGTTACTCTTTTGGCTGATTTTTTGAATATATTAATAGAAGGAAGAACAGTGAGGTCAGTGTGCTTATTTCATCTTTATCTGAACTTGATACGTTGCCTCCTAATCTCTGTTTATATTGCATATTTGTTGAATGACACCAATATGGACTGCCAGCCTACCCTGTCCTTTATCTTTCCTTTCCCAAATGGATCCATCCCTCAACTTTTATCTTCATCAGTTCTCATTTGAAATATTTGAGAAGTTCTGGGTGAGAAAATTGCTTCTCCCTCTAGCCAGGACCTCAATGTAATCATCAGTGATTTTGTAAAAGGATAATTTTACCAGTAGTTTTGCCTTGCTTGTTTTTGTATTACCATGTCAGGCATGATGCCAATAAGCTTCTAATAGATGTTCAATACATTAAAAAAAATTACTACCTTAGTAACTTATAAAATTGTCTTTTTCTGCCACCTGTTTCTCTTTCCCTTTCTCTGTTAAGTTTGTAATGAGTTTCTAATTTAAAAGTTAATCAAATTACACATGGAAGTGTTTAATATTTATAGATGAAATTTATTGCTTCAGATTTGAAACATTAGAACAAATGAAAATACCAGCGGGCTTCATTTAAAAACTCTAAATTTTTATCAGATTATCACCTGACAAATGCCTCAGTTTCATTTGTTGCACTTGAAGCCTTTATATGAATGTGATCTGTGAAGTAACATGACAGGATATATTTCTTAGTATTAAGTAATGGAAGTATTATTTATTAGTTTTGATGAGCAGTGGCGTACAGATTTTATTTATTGCTAGAATTCGTCTTGAGCTGACTAGTTCATTTGTGACAACTTTTTATTATGTCATAAACTAGACACTGAGTTCTTATAAATTTAGTGCTTCTTTAGACAAGCTTAGTGACGTTGGTAGGACTCTGTGAATTATACAAAAGGACAGTAGCGCTTGCTTGCTGTCTGCCTTTTGTAGTGTGCAAACTGCTTGCGGTCTGCCACTATGAGTTCCTCATAGTCTATCTGCAAACCATGATAAGTGTTAATATTCTGACATAGCAAAACAAGCGATGGGAACATGAGAGAGTAACTCTGCTTTGTCTAGACAAGCTGGGAAAAGCTTCTATAGAGAAGAAGTTATCTTTGTGTAACTCAAAAAACAGTCCGTTTCGTATTTGTGTTTTAAGCAACTTTTTTGAGATAAAATTTACATATAAAAATATATTTTTTAATATTTAAAGCTTGAGTTTTCATATATGTGTGTATCTACCATTACCCCCCTTAAAAAAAGACGACAACCACAACAAACAAACCCGTTTGATCACGTCAGTCCAGAAAACTGCCATAGTCTGTTTCAAGTCAGTTCCTGCTTCTACCGCCACAACTACTGATCTAACTTCCATCACTGTAGGTTAGTTTTGCTGAATCTAGAACTTGATATAATGGAGTCCTTGTGTAGGTACTCGATTGAGACTGAATTGTTTTGTTTACCATAATTTTAAAAAGACATCCTTATTGTTGAATATGTAAGTAGTTCTTTTACATTGCCGAATAGTATTCCATTGTATGAATATGCCAGAGTTGGTTTATCGTCCTCTTGATGGGTGTTTGTGTTATTTCCAGTTTTTGGTTATTATGAATAAAACTCTGAACTTATATGTAGAGATCATTGTGTGGATATGTTTTAATTTCTCCTGAGTAAATACCTAAAACTAGAGTTACTGGTTCATAGTGTTAAGTGTGCATTTAACTTTGTAATAAACTGCCAAACTAGTTTTCAAAGTTTATACTAGTTGTGTATGAGAGTTTCACTTGCTCCATCTTTACCAGCACTTGGAATTATTGGTCTTTTTAATGTTAGCCATTTTAGTGGGTGTGAAGTGGTATCTGATTCTGCTTCTGTGATGACTAAGATTGAGCATCTTTTTGTGTGCCAGCTGGCCATTCATATATCTTCTTGTGTGAAGTATTTAGTGAAGCCTTCTACCTATTAAAAAAGAGTAAACTTTGTATACATTAAATTTATGCTTTTTGGTGGCCATTCCTGAATTTAGACAAATATATACATTTGGGTGTTGATCCCCATTGGTGCAGTGGTAAAGAATCCCCCCGCCAATGCAAAAGTTGCTGGTTCCATTCCCTGGGTCGGGAAGATCCCCGGGAGTAGGAAATGGCAACCCACTCCAGTATTCTTGCCTGGAAAATTCCGTGGGCAGAGAGGGACCTGGTGGGCTACCATCCGTGGATCTTAGAGTGGGACACAGCTGAGGGACTCAGCACACACACATGCATTCGGGGAGTCACTGACATAATTAAAACAGAGCTCCCCCAACTTTTTTCTTTTTGTCATCAACCTTTTCTTCTACCTGCAGCTCTAGGCAACCAGTGATTTGTTTTCTGACTCTACACAGTTTTGTTTCTTCCAGAAAGTAACATAAATGGAATCTTGTATCTTCTAGTGTTTGACTCCAGCTTCTCTCTCTTAGGATAAAACATTTGAAGTTTATATATATTGTTGTGTGTGTTGGTGGTTCTTTTCCCTAAAACTATAAACGTTTATTATAACACAGATACAGAATGTACACATCATATTAAGAGAGCAAATTAAGTTTATAAATGTGATCACACCAATGTGAGCAGCATATAGATTAAAAAACAGTACAATGCCAGCATTCTTGAAGCTGTTCCCCATGTTCCATTCCTTCCCCAGAAATAACCATTATTTTGACTTCTAACAGCTAAAATGGTTTTCCTTAAATAAAATGGTTTTCCTTAAAAATAAAAATTTTATTTTTATTACAGTTTTTTTTTTCCATTGCTTAGAGTATTCCATTGTTTGAATGTGCCACAGTTTGTCTATCCCCATTTGAAGAACATTCTGTAATTTTTGGTGACTATGAATACATTTGCTATAAATATTATCATACAGATTTTTGTGTGACTACATATTTAATTTCCTTTGAAAAGAGGAAAGGGGTTACTAGATCTTACAGGGATGTTTACTTAACATAGGGAACTGCCAAACAGTTTTCCGAAGTAGATGTACCATTTTGCATTAACACTAGGAGTGTCTAAGAGCTTCAGTTGCTCTGCATCTTTGTTAGTACTTTGTATTGTCTATTTTTTAAAACTTTATCCATCCTGATAGATGCGTAGTGACATCTCATTAGAGTTTAACTTTTCATTTTTGAGATGAATAATTATGTTGGCTACTTTTTTGTTTGATTCTTTGTCATTTGTATGTCTGTTGATTTTTTTGTTCAGATCTTTTGCTCAGTTTTTACTTTGGTGGTTTGTCTTCTACTGAATTTTAGGGGTTCTTCATACATTGTAAATATAAGTCCTTTGTCAGATCTATATAATGTACTGCAACAGACTGAATGCAGAAAGCTCAGATTTTGTTACTGGCAACAAATTGAAGTGACAGGTCATTTCGTCTATTTCCACGAAAGTATCTGCCTGATACCTAAGTTTTATTAATCATGGTTTGTCATTAATTTTTTTAAAGTGAGAAATTGCATTCCATGAAAACATCTATCTCAGTTGGCCAGGTGCTTTTTCTCAAGACAACCATTCTACTTTCATGTACAGCAGAAGTCCTTTCTCTGTAGATTGCATTTTGTCACACAGAATATTAAATGCATAGTCAAAGGTGAAGACTTAATGAAATTAATAATTTTCTACCTTACCAATGTCAGTATTCATTGATACTGGCTTTTCTTTTGTATATGGTGAAGAATAAATGCAATGACTGTTCATACAGTTGATTGTCACTCCCTGCAGTTTTAACCATTATTGCTTTTTCATCAGTGCAAATATCAACACAGGTAGGCAGTTCAGAGAGCTTCCCAGGTGGCTCAGTGGTAAAGAATCTGCCTGCCAATGCAGGAGACATGGGTTCAATTCCTGGGTTGGCAAGATCCCCTGGAGAAGGAAATAACAACCCACTCTAATATTCTTTTCTGGGAAATCTGGAAAACTCAACAGTCGCCACAGGACTGATAAAGGTCAGTTTTCATTCTAAACCCAAAGAAGGGCAATGCCAAAGAATGTTCAGACTACCACACAATTACACTCATTTCACATGCTAGCAAAGTAATACTCAGAATTCTCCAAGCTAGGCTTCAACAGTATGTGAACCAAGAACTCCCAGATGTTTAAGCTGAATTTAGAAAAGGCACAGGAACCAGAGATCAAATTGCTAACATCCATTGGATCATAGAAAAAGCAAGAGAATTCCAGAAAAGCTTCTACTTCGGTGACTTCGTTAAAGCCTTTGATTGTGTGGATCACAGCAAACTGTGAAAAGTTGTTAAAGAGATGGGAATATCAGATCACCTTACCTGCATCCTGTGAAACCTGTATGCAGATCACAAAGCAGCAGTTAAGAGTCAGACGTGGAATAATGGACTGGTTCAGAATTGGGAAAGGAGTATGTCAAGGCTGTATACTGTCACCCTGCTTACTTAACTTATATGCAGAGTACATCATGAGAAATGCCGGGCTGGGTGAAGCACAAGCTGGAATCAAGATTGCTGGGAGAAATATCAGTAACCTCAGATATGCAGATGACACCACTGTTATGGCAGAAAGTGAGGAGGAACTCTTGATGAAAGTGAAAGAGCAAAGTGAAAAAGCTGGCTTAAAACTCAACATTCAGAAAACGAAGATCATGGCATCCAGTCCCATCACTTCATGGGAGATAGATGGGGAAACTGGAAACAGTGACAGACTTTCTTTTCTTGGGCTCCAAAATCACTGCAAACGGTGACTGCAGCCATGAAATTAAAAGACATTTATTCCTTGGAAGAAAAGCTATGACCAACCAAGACAGCTTATTAAAAAGTAGAGACATTACTTTGCCGACAAAGGCCCGTGTAGTCGGGTTTTCCAGTAGTCATGTATGGATGAGAGGGTTGAATCATAAAGAAGGCTTTGTACTGAAGAATTGATGCTTTTGAACTGTGGTGTTGAAGAAGACTCTTGAAAGTTGCTTGGACTGCAAGGAGATCAAACTAGTCAATCCTAAGGGAAATCAACCCTGAATATTCATTGGAAGAACTGATGCCGAAGTTCCAATACTTTGGCCACCTGATGCAAAGAGCCAACTCATTTGAAAAGACCTTGATGCTGGGAAAGATTGAAGGCAGGAAGAGAAGGGGACAACAGAGGATGAGATGGCTGGATGGTATCATTGACTCAATGGATATGAGTGTGAGCAATCTCTGGGAGATGGTGAAGCCTGGTGTGCTGCAGTCCATGGTGTCTCAAAGAGTTGGACACAACTGGGCGACTGAATAACAACAATAAAGACAGTTCATTCAGGGCAATCTGTGTAACTCAACAGAGTTATTCAACACTTTGAATGTTTATTGATCTGAGCATTCACATAGAAGATTTTTGATGATTAGTTGGTACTGACACCTGTTGAACAAACAAAACATAAGTCTGGCCATCTGCTTAGATTCAGTCTTATGTAAGGTGGGGCTTCCCTGGTAGCTCAGTGGGTAAAGAATCTGCCTACAATGCAGGAGACCCCGGTTTGATCCCTGGGTCAGGAAGATCTCTTGGAGAATGAAATGGCAACCCACTCTAGTATTCTTGCCTGGGAAATCCCATGCATGGAGGACAGAGGAGCCAGGTGGGCCACAGTCCATGGGGTCACAAGAGTCAGACACAACTTGATGACTGCACCACCACCACCATCAAGGTGAAAGCACAGTTTCTTAGGTGATCGTCTGTGTTTGTGTTTGCACCTAAATTTTAAGTTTCTTTGGAAATTGGTGGCACTATGATTTCTTTTATTGACTTTTCTTGTAGGAAGAATTCAGTAATGTTAGCTGGAGAAAGCTTTGTTAGTCTCCTAGTTTTTGTGTGTTTCTTCACCTGGAAAGCTGTAATAAATATTGTTTGGCTTTTAATGAAGTCATGTTTACATTTAACCTAGGAAGTTCATTTTCCTTTAAACTGAGTGCTTGATCTCAAAATAATGCCTCAGTTTAATTGGAACCATAATACTATGCACAATAAAATAGCATGTATACAGCAGTGGAAAGAGTGCTTTTGTAATACTTTGTTTTTTTCACTTACCACTTTGCTCAGGGTCTTGGAGTAGAATTCATTCCTGACCTCAGACTTTTCATTTTATGCTATAGTAATATAGGAATGCATGTAGTTCCTTTCACATACAATTTGTGCTTCACTGTAATGTTTTTTCCTTCTAATTTCTTATAATCCAACCTGCTTCTCCTTCAAGGCTCAAATCAGGTGTCATTCTCTCTTGATTGGCCTCATAGCCCCTCTTCTGTTGCTGTCAGAGCAGAGAGGTCATACTTAACTGTCTTATAGCCCTATGATATTTGAAAGCCGTCTTTTCTGAGAACTCCTTGAATGCCAGGACCATCCCTCAAGGGATGTTTGTCACTTGGTAGGTGCTCATCCCTTACCGTTACACAATGGAAGTGAGAAATAGATTTAAGTCACTACATCTGATAGAGTGCCTGATGAACTATGGGCTGAGGTTCGAGACATTGAATAGGAGACAGCCATCAAGACCATCCCCAAGAAAAAGAAATGCAAAAAAGAAAAATGGCTGATCACTTGGTAGGTGCTCATCCCTTACCGTTACACAATGGAAGTGAGAAATAGATTTAAGTCACTACATCTGATAGAGTGCCTGATGAACTATGGGCTGAGGTTCGAGACATTGAATAGGAGACAGCCATCAAGACCATCCCCAAGAAAAAGAAATGCAAAAAAGAAAAATGGCTGCTGAGGAGGCCTTACAAATAGCTGTGAAAAGAAGAGAAGTGAAAAGCAAAGGAGAAAAAGAAAGATATACCCATTTGAATGCAGAGTTCCAAAGAATTGCAAGGAGAGATAAGAAAACCTCCCTCAGTGGTCAGTACAAATAAATAGAGGAAAACAATAGAATGGGAAAGACTAGAGATCTTTTCAAGAAATTAGAGATATCAAGGGAACATTTCATGCAAAGATGAGCTCAATAAAGGACAGAGGTGGCAAGAATACAGAGAACAACTATCCAAAAAGATCTTCACAACCCAGTTAATCACGATGGTGTGATCACTCACTTAGAGCCAGACATCCTGGAATGTAAAGTCAAGTGGGTCTTAGGAAGCATCACTACGAACAAAGCTAGTGGAGGTGGTGGAATTCCAGTGGCGCTGTTTCAAATCCTGAAGATGATGCTGTGAAAGTGCTGCACTCAGTATGCCAGCAAATTTGGAAAACTCAGCAGTGGCCACAGGACTGGAAAAGATCAGTTTTCATTCCAATCCCTTGGAATGAAAGGCAGTGCCAAAGAATGCTCAAACTACTGCACAATTGCAGTCATCTCACATGTGAGTAAAGTAATGCTCAAAAGTCTCCAAGCCAGGCTTCAACAGTACGTGAACTGTGAGACTTCCAGATGTTCAAGCTGGTTTTAGAAAAGGCAGAGGAACCAGAGATCAAATTGCCAATATCCACTGGATTATCAAAAAAGCAAGAGAGTTCCA
>SJYX01001872.1:16142-38971 GCA_006410675.1 Oreotragus oreotragus
TCCAGCCCAGCATTTCTCATGATGAACTCTACATAGAAGTTAAATAAGCAGGGTGACAATATACAGCCTGGACACACTCCTTTCTTGATTTGGAACCAGTTTGTTGTTCCATGTCCAGTTCTAACTGTTGCTTCCTGACCTGCATACAGATTTCTCAAGAGGCAGGTCAGGTGGTCTGGTAGCATTTAAGAATAATAAATATTTTTTATTGAGTCACTGCTTTCAGAGCCCTTCCCTCACTGGGGATCACAGTTCATCTCACAGTCCTCCAACACTGTGCTGATCTCTGGACCTCTTTTGGGTGCAGCTCAGATCCTAATCTGGTCCTACCACTGTATGTTCTTACCTCCAATGTCCACAGCCATCAGAACTAGTGCATTTTATTTGTGGGAGCTCTCAATGGCCTTTTATATATTCTGTGGACTCAGAGCCTACCTAATTGATCATGTGGATTTAATCTGTTGCTTGTACAGCTGGTGGGAAGGTTTTGGGTGTTCTTCCTTAGCCACACTGTCCCTGGGTTTCAATTGTGGTTTTACTTCCACCGCTGCATGTGGGTCGTCCACTGGGGTTTGCTCCTGAGGCTGCCCTTGAGGAATTGGGTTTGCCCCAGTGAAGGCCTGTTGTGGAGATAATGCAGCTGCTTGGGTCGCAGGGGTTCTGGAAACACTAGGTATACAGGAGCATTGGAAGCTAGGTCAGCAGGAAATATAGTGCTCTAGAAGGCTATGGCAACCAGTATTGGCCAATATGCTCCAGTATTCTTGCCTGGAGAAACCCCCTGACAGAGAATCCCGGCAGGCCACAGTCTACAGGGTTGCAAAGAGTTGAACACGACTGAAGCGACTTTGCCTGCATAGATCCAAGACTTTTTTCTTTTTGCCTTGGGCAGCTCTGCCGCAGTGAGGGTTGAGCGTGAAGGTGGCAACTGCTGCTTGGATTGTGGGGACCCTGTTGGCACTAAGTGTGCAGGGGCATGGACTGCCTCCGCTGTAGGAATTAAGGCACAACAGAGTCTCTCTTTGAGCCTCTGGTAGCTGGCTATCAGAAGGCCCCTTTGGCTAGTCTTTCTCCATAGCTCCCCCATTCAGACACTTGGAGGGCTCCCTTGCCTGGGGTCCTTCTCTGTTGTTTGGATTATCAGGCAGATAGAGGGGCCACCCAGGCTGGGGTCCTACTCCATAGATCAGTGCATCAGGCACTTAAAGGGGCACCCTGGGTGAGGTCCTACTGTGTAGTTTGGCACATCAGTCACTTAAGGGAGCACCCTGGGTGGGGTTCTACTCTGTAGTTCTGTGTGTCAGGCACTTGACAGGCCAGCCTCTCTATTGTTCAGCTGCTAATGTGGGTGTGTGGGGAGAGAGAAGCTATGATGTGGCTCCATCCCCTACACTGACTCAGCAGTATTGCCTTGCTTCCTTGGCTTCCTGGCTTTCCTCCACAGGCCTTTCCCACCACAGTCTCCTCCCTCACATCCCCTAGGTCCATCTCTCCACAGTCAACCACAGCCCTCACCGTGAGATTGCTCCACAATGCCTAAGCTCCAGCTCCCAGCCTCTCTCTGTGCCTTCTCAGGGACCTGCATCCTTGTCTTGGGTATGGATGGCTGCAGCAAGGACTGTCTGATTCTCATTCCATTTAGGCTGCCACAGATCAGCTGTTTTACTCTCAGCCATAAGTGTTTCTCCTCTGACTCAGACAGTTACTCCGCTGTGAGTATTGAACCCCCTGCCTCAGTTCCCCTACCCTCTGAGGGCAGGGCCAGTCCTAGTAACACTCCTTTTTTCCCCCTTGTTCCTTCATCCTACTGAGTTTTGCATGGTTCTAAATATTCTTTTCCCTTGGTCAGGTACTTCTGTCCTCTCTCTGCTGGTGTTCTGATGGTATGCGCTTCTGAAGGTGTCTGACAGTATATTCCTGATGTATCCATGGAGAGAGATGTACTCTATATCCACCTACACCTCTGCCATCTTGTTCTTTTACTCAAAGCCTTTTGCCCTGAAACAAAGAAATGAAAAAGAATTTTTAAAGCATTGCCTTCTCTGAACATTGTGGTAGTAAAAAATTTTCAGAACACCATGCATTGCTATTTAAAAAAATGAAAACTAAATTTTCTTTGTAACTATGCATGTTGACAAATATTAACTAGACTTATTGTTTTGATTATTTTGTAATATATACAAATATCAAATCATCCCATTGTACAGTTCTAGCAAACATAAGGTTATATGTGAGTTATTCCTCAATAAAATAAAAAATATAAAAAATTTCAGATTAAACCAAAAGTGATGGTTTGGAAACTCTTAGGTTAAGAGCCTGAAATATCTTCTTCTTCCTTTTTTGATTTCTTCCTTGATTTTTAAAATCTTTCAAATATTTTTCTCAAGAGGGAATAGAAGATATTTTAGAAACAGTCATCAGAACATTGTTTAAATTTAATTTTGCTGTTATTTTTAAGTTATATAGTCACTTTTGATTTCATGGGTTTATTGCTATTGGTTTTTTTAAACTTTCAAATATCATCTTATGCTTGGATCAGTGCAGCTGAAGAACGTTGTAAAATACACAAATACCCAATATGTAGTTACTGCCTTTCTAACTTTTCATTCTTCAACAAACTTTTCTATTTATTACCCTCCAGCTATAATGCTCACTCTTGTCAGATTTTATTCCTTTCTGCCATATAAAAAATTTCAGATTAAACCAAAAGTGATGGTTTGGAAACTCTTAGGTTAAGAGCCTGAAATATCTTCTTCTTCCTTTTTTGATTTCTTCCTTGATTTTTAAAATCTTTCAAAAATTTTTCTCAAGAGGGAATAGAAGATATTTTAGAAACAGTCATCAGAACATTGTTTAAATTTAATTTTGCTGTTATTTTTAAGTTATATAGTCACTTTTGATTTCATGGGTTTATTGCTATTGGGTTTTTTAAACTTTCAAATGTCATCTTATGCTTGGATCAGTGCAGCTGAAGAACGTTGTAAAATACACAAATACCCAATATGTAGTTACTGCCTTTCTAACTTTTCATTCTTCAACAAACTTTTCTATTTATTACCCTCCAGCTATAATGCTCACTCTTGTCAGATTTTATTCCTTTCTGCCCATCTCCATTTTCGGTACATTTCTGTTCTCATTCAATATTGGTTATGCTGCACTACAGCACATTTATGAGATCTGGTTTTCGGGTCTCTAGCGATGCAAATGCTTTCTCATGTGCCATGGGGCAGAGGCATTCATTTGGTTTTACTCAGAGAGGGCAATGGTATATCAAAGTCTCTGAACCTTTACTCCAAGGCTTCTTTGAGGAACTGACATTTACATGGGGGAATTAATGAAGCTGTTCCTGCAAAAGAATGAGAAAGAATAAGGGAGAGATCGGAGTACCAGGAAGTGAGAAAATGCATCTACAAAGATTCAGGGAATTCAGTTCAGTTCAGTCACTTAGTCATGTCCAACTCTTTGCAACCCCATGGACTGCAACACACCAGGCCTCCCTGTCCATCACCGACTCCCAGAGTTTACTCAACTCATGTACATTGAGTCAGTGATACCATCCAACCATCTCATTCTCTGTTGTCCCCTTCTTCTGCCTTAAATCTTTCCCAGCATAGGGACTTTTCTAATGATTCAGCTCTTCACATCTATTGGCCAAAGTATTGGAGCTTCAGCTTCAGCATCAGTCCTTCCAATGAATAGTCAGGATTGATTTCCTTAAGTATTTGACTGGTTTGATCTTCTTGCAGTCCAAGGGACTCTCAAGAGTCTTTCCCAGCACCACAGTTAGAAAGCAATTCTTCAGTGCTTAGCCTTTTTTATGGTCCAACTCTCACATCCATACATGACTACTGGAAAATCCATAGCTTTGACTATATGGACCTTTTCTTGGCAAAGCTTTTCTTGGCCTGAATCTAAAACATCAGATGATTCTGGGGCTCCTTGGATTAATTTCAGTAGCATGCCACAGGTTGCTTTAATTTTATTAACTGCCTCCATTAAGCAGACGTTTATAGGGTATAATTTTAATTTCTTGGTTAAAGTTTTAGCTGTAATTTTTTAGATATTTTCTTAGTATTTAAGAGATTATAGTATCATTTTTAATCACAGTGGATTTCAGATTAATGCTAATTTAATTCCAGTAAATACAGAAACTTTGCTTCAGTACTAATCTTTGTTTTTCCTTCTCCGTTGTGCTACTGTTGTCATATATTATGATTTTGTATATAAAGCTCTAATATTGTATAATACTGTGTTATAATCACCTTAAGCAGTCTTTAAAAAAAAAAAAGGATTTAGTAAGGTTATCTTGCATATAGGACTGTTTGGAAACTGGGAAGTCTTGAATACTCACAATGAAATTCTCATTACCCAACCACAGCGAAATGATCATACCTAGAATATTAACATTAATACATTTCTATTATAGAATTTGACATACCATCAGATTTTGCCAAGTTTCCCAATAATATCTTTGTAGCAGTTTTCCTGGAGAAGGCAGTGGCAACCCACTCCAGTGTTCTTGCCTGGAGAATCCCAGAGAAGGTGGAGTCTGGTGGGCTGCCATCCATGGGGTCGCTCGGGGTGGGACACCACTCAAGCCACTTAGCAGCAGCAGCAGTTCCCCAACCTATCAGCCCAGTTTGATACACTGTATGCAGTAGTTGCTATGCCTCTTTGTTCTCCTTTTACCCAGATTAATTTATCTGCCTTTCTTTTACTTTATTAACTTTGATATGTTCAAAGGCAGTTGCTTTCTAGAATGTTCATTAATTTGGTAGTCTGTTTGCTTCATAATTTTGTTCAAGTTATGCATTTTTGGGCAGAAATACTGTGTAAGAGAACTTAACATCAAAAATGGTACATTTTTTCCCAACATATTACATACATAATGCCAGTGTTTTTCTTAATTGACGATGGATGATGTGAGTAAGGTGTTGTCCACCAAGTTTAGTTTCTCTTACGTTATTAATAATTTATGGGGAGATACACCAAGACAGTATAAATACCCTTTTTCCCTAAAAGCTTTGATCACATGGTTTTCTTGTCGTGGGTGATGCTGGACTTGAATCAGTTGTTATCAGCATCAAAGCAAAAAGATAGATGATTAAAATTTCAATAACAGTTTCTAGGAATTTCAGTTTTAGTGTTTCTGAGAGAGCTTTCTTTATCCAGTAGTGATGATTGTAAGATACTTGGTAGTTAACCTGCTTATGTCATGGGTTTATTTTTCATATGTTTTTTTAGGTTCATGTACTGGACGGACTGGGGAGAAGTACCAAAGATAGAACGTGCTGGAATGGATGGTTCAGATCGCTTAGTCATAATAAACACTGAAATTTACTGGCCAAATGGACTGACTTTGGATTATGAGGAACGGAAGCTTTATTGGGCAGATGCAAAACTTAATTTCATTCACCGATCAAATCTGGATGGAACGAATCGGTAAGATTGCCTTATATTTTTAAACTTTTAAGTCATCCCCATGATAGAGTAATCAAATTATAAAGCCTAATTTTATCAAGAAGTTGTTAACATATTTTTGGCTTAAGTGTCACAGGGGAAGAAGAATAGATTTTTTAGTTTGCTTTCTATAAAGGTAATGACATTTCTCATCTGTCTTGGTGACATGTAGAAGTTATGGACTGTGTTTTCTCCTCCTTTACTCTGAGCTAATTTAGTTCTTCGGTGGTTCTCATTCAGGGACGGTACTTCCACTCTCTTCCAGAGTGTTTGGAAGTGTGTGGGGAATTTTGGTTGGCACGGAGACTGGGAGTACTGCTGACACTTTAGTTCCCTTGGGGGCCCGATACTGAACATTCTGTAGTGTGCTGGACTCCTAGTAGGACAAAGAGTGCACCCTTCAGAACTGCCGGCAGAGCCGATCAGGGGCTGCTTGTGGAAGCCTATTTGATAAACCTGTAAACCAGGACAAGGTTGGCCAGCTTTTCCTGTGAAGAGCCAAGTCATTATACGCTTTGTGGGCCATATCTCTGTTGCAACTCTTTACCTCTCCTGTTGTGGTGTGAAAGAAGCTATATAGAGTACTTAAGGGAATGGGCATGGTTTTGTTCCGGTAAGACATTTTTGAGCCAGTGGACTCTGGTTTGCTGACCTCTAGATCAGGAGAAAACCTACTGCAGGTTTGCTGTATCCTGGTGTTCACAGAAGACAAAGATACAATATATAAACATGGAATTCCTACTCAGATCATGTTTAAATTTTTAGTTATTTAATTAATTAAGTTTTGTATTCAAAAGTAGTTGATTTACAAGGTTGTGTGTTCATATATTTAAAGACACTTGATGTCCTTGTGTTTGGAAGATTATTTGGGTTTCTAGTGGTCTCATTCTAAGACCCCAGCAGAAACAGAAAGCCTTAGATAATTGAAGGAATTTGTCGAAGTGAAAATATCTGTTGCCGAATATAGTTGCACTATTTTTATTTTTTTCTTGTGATGAGAACCTTTAAGATTTACTGTTTCAGTAACTTTGAAATGTTACAAGGCTATGGTTTTTCCATTGGTCATTATGGATGTGAGAGTTGGACTATAGAGAAAGCTGAGCGCCGAAGAATTGATGCTTTTGAACTGTGGTGTTGGAGAAGACTCTTGAGTCCCTTGGACTGCAAGGAAATCCAAACAGTCCATCCTAAGGAGATTGGTCCTGGGTGTTCATTGGAAAGACTGATGTTGAAGCTGAAACTCCAATACGTTGGCCACCTGATGTGAAGAGCTAACTCATTGGAAAAGGCTCTAATGCTGGGAAAAATTGAGGGCAGGAGAAGAAGGGGACAACAGAGGATGAGATGGTTGGATGGCATCACTGACTCAGTGGAAATGGGTTTGGGTTGTCTCCGGGAGTTGGTGATGGACAGGGAGGCCTGGCGTGCTATGGTTCATGGGGTCACAAAGAGTCGGACATGACTGAGTGACTGAACTGAACTTTGAAGTGTGTAAGGTGATAGTATTATTAACTATAGTTGCAATGTTGTGGATTACAGTCTCAAGACTTAACTTTTTTTTTTTTAATACCTGGAAGTTTGTAACTTTTTAACTCCTGTTAGCCGTTTCACTAGCCTGCATACCTTGCCTGTGGCAGCCATCAACCTGTTCTATCTGTGAGCTTCGTTTTTAGTTCATTTGTTGTTTAGATTCAACATATAAGTGAGATCATACAGTATTCCTCTTTCTCTGTCTTATTTTGCTTAGCATGATGCCCTCAAAGTCTATTCATATTGTCAAAACTAGTAATATTTCATTCTTTTGTATGGCTGACTAATATTCTGTTGTACATATATAGCATATCTTCTTTATCCATCCCACCATCAATGACACTTGTGTTGTTTCCTTTTAATTTCCTGTTGTGAATTATGTTGAGTGAACATAGGGATGCATGTGTCTTTTCAAGTTAGCAGGGTATGCAGTGGTTCTTAACTAGACTTGTTGCAATCATTATACATTATATACAAGTATCAAATTATTATGTTGTAAACCTGAAACTAATGTTGTATGTCAATTATACCGTAATTAAAAACAAAAGAAAATTGGAAAATTCAAAATTACATGGGGGATTAAACAAGATTCTCCTGAAAAACCTGTGGTTGAAGGAAGCTGTCAAAGGATAATAAAAAATATCTGGAGACAAATGAGAATAGAAATACAACGTACCAAAACTTATGAGGTTTCTAAGAGGGAAGTTCATAGTGATAAATGCTTACATTTGAAACAGAAAAGTCTCAAATTAACAACCTAATGTTACACCTCAAAGAGCTAGATAAAGAAGGACGAACTAAGCCCACAGTTGCCAGAAAGAAGGGAATAACAAATCAGAGTAGAAATAAATGAAATAGAAATTAAAAATACAGTAGGAAAGATCAGTGAAAAAGCAAGAGTTGGTTTTTTGAAGAAAAACAAAATACACAAACCTTTAGTTCGACTTAATAAGAAAGAGAGGAGACTGAAATAAAATCAGAAAGAGGAGACGTTACAACTATAAATACAAAGGATCATAAGACGCTACTGTCAACAATATATGCCATCAAATTGAACAGCTTAGAAGAAAGAGATCATGACTGAATCATGAAGAAATAGAAAATTTGAACAAACCAATTAAAGGAGATTAAATCAGTAATCAAAAACCTCCCCAAAACAAAAGTAGAGGACCAGAAGACTTCACTGGCAAATTCTAACGAATATTTGAAAAAGAATTAGTACCAATCTTTCTGAAAGTCTCCTGAAAAATAGAAGAGGAGGGAATTCTTAAAAACTCATTTTATGTGGTTAGCATTACCTTGATACCAAAACCAAACAAGAAACCTACAAGAGAAGAAAATTACAGGTCAATATTCTTAATGAATATAGCTGCAGAAGTTCTCAACTCAGAACTAGCAAACTGAATTCAGCAGCACATTAAAAGGATCATATTCCACAATCGAGTGGATACAAGGATTGTTCAATATATGCAAATTAATGTGATTCGGCACATTAACAAAATGAAGGATGAGAATTGTGTGATCATCTCAATAGGTGCAGAAAAAGCATTTGATAAAATTCAACATCCATTCATGATTAATTCTCAGCAAAGTGGGTATGGAGGGAACATACCTCAACAGTGAAAGCTAATATATTCAAAAGTGGAAAACTGAAAGTTTTTCATGTAAGATCAGAGCAAGATAACGATGTTTACTCTTGCCATTTTTAATCAGCATGGTGCTAGAGGTTCTAACCAGAGTAAGTAGGCAAGGAAAAGAAAGAAAGTGCATCTCAGGAAAAAGGAAGAAGTAAAACTATTTGCAGATGGTCTCATGTTATACATAGGAAATCCTGGAAACTCCACCACAAAACTATTCGAACTAATAAACAGATTGAGTTAGATTGCTGGATACAAAATCAGTATACAGAAATCACCTATATTTCTGTATGTTCATAACAAAGTGTCAGAGAAATTAAGAAAACAATCTTATTTATTGTATCATACAAAAAAAAAACCTAAAAAGTTTAACCGAAGAAGTAAAAGACACTGGGAACTATGATGCTGATGAAAGATATTGAAGAAGACACAAATAAATTGAAAGATATTTCATGCTCACAGATTAGAAAAATTAATTTGTTAAAACATCCATACCATCTATGTACAAATGTAGTGCAGTCCGGTGCATAAATCAAATTTTCAGTACACTTTTCACAGAAGTAGAACAAACAATTCTAAAATATGTGTGGAATTGCAAAAAAAAAAAAAAAAAAAAACCCCACGCAAATAGCCAAAGGAATCTTGAGAAAGAATAAAGCTGGAGGCATTATACTTTCTAACTTCAAACTATATTTGCAAACTGTTTTACTCAAAGTGGTATGGTACTGGCGTAAAGACAGTAGATCAGTGGAATGGAATAGAGAGCCCAGAAACAAACCCATGCATATTTGGTCAGTTTATGACAGAGGAGCCAAGAATGTTCAGTGGGGAAACTAATGTCTTCGTTACAGTTACTGTAGTATCTTCAGCAAATAGTGTGAGAAAACTGGATATCCACACTCGAAAGGATGAAACAAATCCCTGTCTTATACTACACACAAAATCAACTAAAAATGAATTAAAGACGCCAGTATAAGACCTGAAACTATAAATTTCTTTAGAGAAGAATCAGGAGACAAGCTCCTTGACATTGGTGTTGGTTATGATTTTGTGAGCATGTGTTTGAAACCTCAAGCAAACAGTATGGCGCCTCCCCAAAAAATTAAAAATATTACTTCCATATGATCCAGTAATCCCACTTCTGGAATTCTTACCCAGAGGAAATGAAAACAATCTTGAGGTGATATCTGCACTTCCATGTTCATAGTGGCATTATTCACTGTATTCAGTACATGAAACAATCAAAATGTCTGTCAGTGGATGAAAGGATAAAGAAGATGTGATATGTACGCATTAAGTAGAATATTGTTCAGCCATGAGAAGGAAGGACATCCTGCTGTTTGTGGTAACATGCACGGACTCTGAGGCCATAATTGAGCCGGATAAAGGAAGACAAACACTGGATGTGTCACATATATGTGGAATCTTAAAAAATGTCACAAACTTTAAACTCTGGTTTCCTCGGTGTGTATGTCCAGCAGTGGGATTGCTGGGTCATAAGGCAGTTCTATTTGCAAATTTTTGAGGAATCTCCACACTGTTCTCCATAGTGGCTGTACTAGTTTGCATTCCCACCAACAGTATAAGAGGGTTCCCTTTTCTCCACACCCTCTCCAGCATTTATTGCTTGCAGACTTTTGGGTCGCAGCCATTCTGACTGGTGTGAAGTGGTATCTCGTTGTGGTCTTGATTTGCATTTCTCTGATAATGAGTGATGTTGAGCATCTTTTCATGTGTTAGCCATCCGTATGTCTTCTTTGGAGAAATGTCTATTTAGTTATTTGGCCCATTTTTTGATTGGGTCATTTATTTTTCTGGAATTGAGCTGTATAAGTTGCTTGTATATTTTTGAGATTAGTTGTTTGTCAGTTGCTTCATTTGCTATTGTTTTCTCCCATTCAGAAGGCTGTCTTTTCACCTTGCTTATAGTTTCCTTTGTTGTGCAGAAGCTTTTAATTTTAATTAGATCCCATTTGTTTATATTTGCTTTTATTTCCAGTATTCTGGGAGGTGGATCATAGAGGATCCTGCTGTGATTTATGTTGGAGAGTGTTTTGCCTGTGTTCTCCTCTAGGAGTTTTATAGATGTCTATCAGCAGATGAATGGATAAGAAAGCTGTGGTGCCTATACACAATGGAGTATTACTCAGCCATTAAAAAGAATACATTTGAATCAGTTCTAATGAGATGGATGAAACTGGAATCGATTATACAGAGTGAAGTAAACCAGAAAGAAAAACACCAATACAGTATACTGACACATATATATGGAATTTAGAAAGATGGTAACGATGACCCTGTATGCGAGACAGCAAAAGAGACACAGATGTATAGAACGGACTTTTGGACTCTGAGGGAGAGGGAGAGGGTGGGATGATTTGGGAGAATGGCACTGAAACATGTATATTATCATGTAAGAAACGAAGTGCCAGTCTATGTTTGATACAGGATGCTTGGGGCTGGTGCATGGGGATGATCCAGAGAGATGATATGGGGTGGGAGGGGGGTTCAGGGTTGGGAGCTCTTATACACCTGTGGCGGATTCATGTCAATGTATGGCAAAACCAATACAGTATTGTAAAGTAAAATAAAAATAAAATTAGAAAAAAATGTCACAAACTCATAGAAACAAAAGAAAACTGGCTGTAAAGGAGTTGGAGGAAATAGATGCTCCCATTTAAAAAAAAACCCTAAAAAGGAAACTCTTGTCAGTGTGTGAGATACTATAAATAGATGGATCAGTATTCTTGCATATGTGTATCATATCATTCAGATTTGTTTGTTGATTATACCTGGTAAAGCTGGGGAAAAAAAAGAATGAAACACAGAATAATGTCCTTAGGTAGAAAACTCCCCAGAAAAATATGAGTATAGAACAGATCAAGTGAAAGATGCTCAGTTCAGTCCAGTTTAGTTGCTCGGTTGTGTCCAACTCTGCGACACCATGGACTTCAGCATGCCAGGCTTCCCTGTCCATCACCAACTCCTGGAGCCTACTCAAATTCATGTCTGTCGAGTCGATGATGCAATCCAACCATTTCATCCTCTGTCGTCCCCTTCTCCTCCTGCCCTCAATCTTTCCCAGCATCAGGGTCTTTTCAGATGAGTCAGTTCTTTTCATCAGGTGGCCTAGGTATTGGAGCTTCAGCTTCAGCATCAGTCCTTTTAATGAATATTAAGGATTGATTTCCTTTAGGATTGACTGGTTGGATCTCCTTGCTGTCCAAGGGAC
This sequence comes from Oreotragus oreotragus, assembly GCA_006410675.1. Taxonomy (NCBI): domain Eukaryota; kingdom Metazoa; phylum Chordata; class Mammalia; order Artiodactyla; family Bovidae; genus Oreotragus; species Oreotragus oreotragus. The sequence continues at coordinate 28,002 of SJYX01001872.1, forward strand.
TCTCAAGAGTCTTCTCCAACACCACAGTTCAAAAGCATCAGTTCTTTGGTGCTCAGGTTTCTTTATAGTCCAGCTCTCACATCCATACATGACTGCTGGAAAAACCATAGCCTTGACTAGACGGACCTTCATTGGCAAAGGAAGTCTGCTTTTTAATATGCTGTCTAGGTTGGTCATAACTTCTCTTTCAAGGAGCAAGCATCTTTTAATTTCATGGCTGCAGTCACCATGCAGTGATTTTGGAGCCCCAAAAAAGAAAGTCTCTCATTGTTTCCATTGTTTCCCCATTTATTTGCCATGCACTGATAGAACAGTGATGCCATGATCTTAGTTTTTAAATGTTGGGTTTTAAGCCAACTTTTTCACTCTCCTCTTTCACTTTCATAAAGAGGCTCTTTAGTTCATCTTTGCTTTCCGCCTTAAGGGTGGTGTCATCTGCATATCTGAGGTTATTGATATTTCTCCTGGCAATCTTGATTCCAGCTTGTGCTTCATCCAGCCCAGCATTTCTCATGATGTACTCTGCATATAAGTTAAATGAGCAGGGTGACAATATACAGCCTTGATGTACTCCTTTTCCTATTTGGAACCAGTCTGTTGTTCCAAAGGCTGTCAGTCGTGTCCAACTCATTGTGACCGCATGGACTAAACAATCCATGGAATTTTCCAGGCCAGAATACTGGAGTAGGTAGCAGTTCTCTTCTCCAGGGAATCTTCCCAACCCAGGGATTGAACCCAGGTCTCCCACATTGCTGGTGGATTCTTTACCAGCTGAGCCACCAGGGAAGCCAAAGAATACTGGAATGGATAGCCTGTGCCTTCTCCAGCAGATCTTCCCGACCCAGGAATTGAACTGGGATCTCCTGCATTGCAGGTGGATTCTTTACCAACTGTGCTACCAGGGAAGCCCAAAACAGATCAAACCTCCACTTTAAAATGCACTATCGCTAATTGAGACACCAATATTACATGTCAAAGACCAACATAAGTTAGAATGAGAAAGTTCAGAGATGAGATACCAGAACTGAGGAAAGAATTATAAATAAAAGAAAAAACTAATTTCAGAAAAGCCAGCTAAACTAGAAGGGACACGAATGACTTAACCCAAAAAGATTTTAAATTGAAGTTGTAAAGGNCCAATATTACATGTCGAAGACCAACATAAGTTAGAATGAGAAAGTTCAGAGATGAGATACCAGAACTGAGGAAAGAATTATAAATAAAAGAAAAAACTAATTTCAGAAAAGCCAGCTAAACTAGAAGGGACACGAATGACTTAACCCAAAAAGATTTTAAATTGAAGTTGTAAAGGGGGAAAAATTAAGGACTAAAAAGAAATGGAAAAGGATGAAAAGGATTTGAGAGAAAGTGACAAATATTAAAGATAGGCAAAGACGGAAAAACACATAGATAAAAAAACTTATTAGGAAGGTAAGCTAAGCAAAGTAAGAACAAATATGAAGAACTATAATTATGACACCACCCTTATGGCAGAAAGTGAGGAGGAGCTAAAAGCCTCTTAATGAAAGTGAAGGTGGAGAGCGAAAAAGTTGGCTTAAAGCTCAACATTCAGAAAACAAAGATCATGGCATCTGGTCCCATCACTACATGGGAAATAGATGGGGAAACAGTGGAAACAGTGTCAGACTTTATTTTTTTTGGGCTCCAAAATCACTGCAGATGGTGACTGCAGCCATGAAATTAGAAGACGCTTACTCCTTGGAAGAAAAGTTATGACCAACCTGGATAGTATATTCAAAAGCAGAGACATTACTTTGCCGACTAAGGTCCACCTAGTCAAGGCTATGGTTTTTCCTGTGGTCATGTATGGATGTGAAAGTTGGACTGTGAGGAAAGCTGAGTGCCGAAGAATCGATGCTTTTGAACTGTGGTGTTGGAGAAGACTCTTGAGAGTCCCTTGGACTGCAAGGAGATCCAACCAGTCCANAGTCAGCAGAACCTAAAAATATATTTTCATATAGCATATGGTATTAATATTTTATTATTTTTACAATTAAATTCCCAGAGTATTATTTGGAACTGCATGGAAAAAAAAAAATGAACTTCAGTGTGGAGACATCTGTGTACATGCTCTGGCTAATCTCATTCGTCTTTTTGAAAATAAATGTAAAGTGGTATCCAGATACTGTGCAATATGTAAATACTGTAAATAAAACACAAGTAATAAATGAAGTGTTTGTTACAGTGAAGTCTTCAGAGTGACTCTTTACTTCTGAACAAGTTTATCTGGGGAATTTGTGATTTACAAACCTTTATGAGCCTGAAATACTGGCAGAAGTCACAGAATATAAAAGGCATAAATAAAATGAGAAAGCTACAAATTCTCGTAAGGGACAATCAGCATTTTCTAGAGTGGTACTATATTGGTGACATACTCCATAAGATACGTGATTTGGTAGTGAATAGTTCAAATAAGTTTGCCTCTATTTTCTATATGACTTTGTAATGGAAATGTTAAACTAAGAGGGACCTTAGAACTTCCAAGAAGCTCCAGATTTTAACTTTGGCCACCTCATGTGAAGAGCTGACTCACTGGAAAAGACTCTGATGCTGGGAGGGATTGGGGGCGGGAGGAGAAGGGGACGACCGAGGATGAGATGGCTGGATGGCATCACGGACTCGATGCACGTGAGTCTGAGTGAACTCCGGGAGATGGTGATGGACAGGGAGGCCTGGCGTGNGGCCACCTCATGCGAAGAGTTGACTCATTGAAAAAGACTCTGATGCTGGGAGGGATTGGGGGCGGGAGGAGAAGGGGACGACCGAGGATGAGATGGCTGGATGGCATCACGGACTCGATGGACGTGAGTCTGAGTGAACTCCGGGAGATGGTGATGGACAGGGAGGCCTGGCGTGCTGTGATTCATGGGGTCGCAAAGAGTCGGACACGACTGAGCAACTGAACTGAACTGAACTTATGACACAGAGGTTGAGTTTTCTTGCTTTGAGTCATAGTTCTGAAGAAGCTCCCTTTCCTGTTAGTCTACTTTTCCTTCCCCAGAACTCACCTACTTACCACTGCACTCACAGTTTTGTCCTACTGTTTGCAAGCCTATGTACTGTAGCCCACCAGGCTCCTCTGTCCATGGAATTCTCCAGGAAAGAATACTGGAGTGGGTGGCCGTGCCCTTGTCCAGGAGATCTTCTCGACCCAGAGATCCAACCCATGTGGCTTATGTCTCCTGCATTGGCAGGTGGGTTCTTTTACCACTAGTGCCACCTGGGAAACTAGTAAGGCCCTAATTCAGATTTGTAAGCCTAATGTGTCTCAGAGGCAGTACTGAGAAGCCAAGTATTCTTTCTTCTCTGCCTAGGCCTTGGCAGTGACAGAAAAATGTCTTTAAGTCTGTCTTTCTTTTCTACTTCTGAAAGGGTGGCTCCAATACTGATTCAGAATCTCTTTGATTTAAATTTTGTGTGTGTGTGTGTACAGATTCCTCTTACCATATACCCCCGTTTTACTTATATATCACTCTTTTATTCTTCCTCTATCAGTTAAGTATAAAGCTGTTTCAGTTTCTTCAGTAGTTTTGGTAACACCTGTACTATGTTACATTCTCTCAGTTGACCCTTCCATTACTCTCACATAAACTAAGGTTAAGGAACCCACTCCATTTCCTTCTCCAGGGGGTGTTCCTGACCCAGGGGCCAAATTCAAGTTTTCTGTGTTTCCTGAATTGCAGACAGATTCCTTACCTGCTGAGCCATTAGGATATAGCACCATAATGATTTTCTAATTCATTTGTAAGTAGTACATGCAAAGTCAAGTAGGTCTTAGAAAGCATCACTATGAACAAAGCTAGTGGAGGTGATGGAATTCCAGTTGAGCTATTTCAAATCCTAAAAGATGATGCTGTTAAAGTGCTTCACTCAGTATGCCAGCAAATTTGGAAAACTCACCAGTAGCCACAGGATTGGAAAAGGTCAGTTTTCATTCCAATCCCAAAGAAAGGCAGTGCCAGAGAATGTGCAAACTACCAGACAATTGCACTCATCTCACATGCTAGCAAAGTAATGCTCAAAATTCTTCAAGTGAGACTCCAACAGTATGTGACCCAAGAACTTCCAGAAGTTCATGCTGAATTTAGAAAAGGCAGAGGAACCAGAGATCAAATTGCAACATCCTTTGGATCATCAAAAAAGCAAGAGAGTTCTAGAAAAACATCTACTTCTGCTTTATTGACTATGCCAAAGCCTTTGATGGTATGGATCACAACAAACTGGAAAATTCTTCAAGAGATGGGACTACCAGACAAACTTACCTGTCTCCTGAGAAATCTGTATGCAGATCAATAAGCAACATTTAAAACCAGACATGGAACAACAGACTGGTTCCAAATTGGGAAAGGAATATGTCAAGGTTGTATATTGTCACCCTGCTTGTTTAACTTGTATGCATAATACATCATGCAAAATACTGGGCTGGATGAAGAGTAAGCTGGAATCAAGCTTGCTGGGAGAAATATCAATAACCTCAGACAAGCAGATGACACCATCCTTATGGAAGAAAGCAAAGAGGGACTACAGATCCACTTGATGAAAGTTAAAGAGGAGCGTGAAAAACCTGACTTAAAACTCAACATTCAAAAATGGAAGATCATGGCATCCTGTCCCATCACTTAATGGCAAATAGATGGGGAAACATCAGAAACAGTGACTGACTTTATTTTTTGGGCTCCAAAATCACTGCAGATGGTGACCGCAGCCATGAAATTAAAAGATACTCACTTCTTGGAAGAAAAGTTATGACCAACCTAGACAGCACATTAAAAAGCAGAGACATTACTTTGCCAACAAAGGTTTGTCTAATCAAAGCTATGGTTTTTCCAGTAGTCATGGATGGATGTCAGAGTTGGACTATAAAGAAAGCTGAGCGCTGAAGAATTGATGCTTTTGAATTGTGGTGTTGCAGAAGACACTTGCAAGCCCCTTGGACTGCAAGACATCAAACCAGTCAATCCTAATGGAAATCAAACCTGAATATTCACTGGAATGACTGATGCTGAAGCTGAAGCTCCTACACTTTGGCCACCTGATGCCACTGGAAAAGACCCTGATGCAGGGAAAAATTGAAGACAGGAGAAGAAGAGGATGACAGGGGATGAGATGGTTGGATGACATCACTGACTTGATGGCCATGAGTATGAGCAAGCTCTGGTAGTTGGTGATGGACAGGGAAGTCTGGCATGCTACAGTCCATGGAGTCACAAAAAGTCAGACATGACTGAGCAACTGAACTGAACTGAGCTGATGAATAAAAATAATTTTGTAATTATAATCACAGGTGCAGTTGTCTTATGTTCCATGAATAAGGATTTTGATCAATTCATCTATAAAGATAATTCCTTTAATATTAATATATGAGCTGACCTGCATGTGTATTAAGAAAGTTGAAATGGCTTGTTAGTGTTTTTTGAATGCTGTAAAACAGAAAACAGAGGTTCAAAATTTGTCAGTGTGAAAGTTACAAAGAAAAATGGTTGATGTGATTACAGAGTATGTGGGTTTAGAAGGTTACATTAAGCAATTATTGTCACCTGGCTTCTACTTGTAAAGTTCGCACTTCAGATTAACCCATCTGTTGAGTCACATAGTAGGTTTGTTGTTGATGACATTCTGATTTGTGCCATTGGAAAAATCAGTGTAAAAACTTAAGGTAATTTAAGAAGAATCAGATTTTAGTTGAATCAGCTGAATATCTTTATCTTCCCTCCATGTTTTCTCATGTTAAATTATTTTAAAAATAATGTAAGAAATGAATTGCCAGTCTATGTTCAATGCAGGATGCAGGATGCTTGGGGCTGGTGTATGGGGATGATCTGGAGGGAAGATGTGGGGTGGGAGGTGGGAGGGGGGTTCATGTTTGGGAGTTCGTGTAAAAAAATAAATAAATACAAAAAAAAAATAAAGGTAAAGGTTATAGCTGTAAAAAAATAAAGGTAAAGGTTATAGAGCTTCAGTTACCCTATACCTTTAAAAAAGGCTAACATTTCTTAAGATTTAAAAGAACCAACTTTAAATAAATTGGTAAACTTTTATGTAAAACTAAGTGAAAATTGTAAACAATCTAGCAAGTTAAGCATCACTGTAACGGTTAATTACTCACACAGGAGCAAAACAACAATGACACATGATATATGAGGAGAAATGCATTCCTAATAGTGTGCCCCAGCCAGAAGGTGCAGTGACTGTTAATCTGTGACTGCTTAGATAATGCTGTTTCCAGTTCTCCAAATTTTGCAAACAAAACTGTCACCCTCCTTCACACGGAGGAAATGTGTGACCTTCCACAGTCACTTAACCTTTCTGTGTTTTCTCATCTTGATAATGATAATGTCATAATCAACACAACTCCCATGTGAGGCGATGGATATTTTCTTCCTCACTTTTGAAGCTGTTTTATGTAAAGCAGTGTGACTTCTGCCAAACATGCTGTGATATAATGAGAATTTTTATTAGAAGTCATACTGTGAGGCTAGTTAGCTGACTTACAGCAGAAGAAATAGAACTAGGAGAGAAGGCTGCATTCTTATGTGAGTAGATGTGTCCAGTTCTGTGAAACTTGATCTGTTTTATGATCTCAGAAAGCCTTTTTGAAAATGATTGTCAAGGATTAAAGAAGATGAGGGGTGGCAGAGATTTTAAAGAGAATACTGAAAGGAAGGTCTTTGAATCACCCTCTACTTTGTCTGTCTTAGCTCTTTGTCATATATCATAGCTATGCTTATAGAAAATCAATTTTGAGTTGCTGTTATGTTTAAAACAATTATTTAAAAATCCAAGCTACAGCAAAAAAATCATAATGTGCTTGACAAATAGTTCATCATTTCTGAGATATTGAATCCCTTTATAAATTGTCCTTAAAGCAGAGCATGATCTTAGTGGGATATATGTCTGAAGTTCTTGATATTCATACATAAATCTGAGTTTTAACAAATATGTTATTTTTAAAGGTAAAAACTGGAAAAAAATTACTTTCACTTGTTAAATTACTGTTGTTTGAGTTCTAGAGATTGAATCAGAATAAACAGTCCTCCCTAAGTTTATTATCAGAGCTCATCTAACTGGTTCTGATAGAAAATAAGGGATGATTATCAAGAGTGACTCAGGTCGGTAGGCCTGTGTGTGAGTTTTGGTTTTACCAACATAGTACATTACCAAAGCTTCAATGTAATTAGCTGTAAGGTGACAATACACTGAATACTTATTGTTTTAGTCAGCACAACATCCTGTTAGTTCTCTTATAATAACAGCTTCCTGAGTTTCTTCTTGGTCTTCCCAGGTGGCTCAGTGGTAAAGAATCCACCTGTCAATGCAGGAGACACAGATCCCTGGGTTGGAAAAATCCCCTGAAGGAGGAAATGGCAACCCACTCCAGTATTATTGCCTGTAAAACCCCATGGACAGAGGAGCCTGGTGTGCTACAGTCCATGTGGTTGAGAAGAGCCAGCTATGATTGAGTGACTCAGCATGCACACACATTTTTTTTTTTCTGTGAACTACCCTCCCTTGGATCCAGTGCTTGTATTTCAGACAATGCTTGATGTGCCATGTGGCTTCAGAGGTAGGCACATGACTTAGGCACAACCACAGAATATCAATGATCAAGTCACAGCCCAGGATCATAGTTGGAATTACTGGAAAATCTATAAGACTGAAAAACCAGATGGATAGTTAATTTTTTTTTTTTTAAGAACCTGCTTCCAGATTAAGTCAGCATGTGCTGTGCCTGCTGTGCTTAGTTTCTCTCTTGTGTCCGACTCTTTGGGACTCTACGGACTGTAGCTCACTAGGTTCCTCTGTCCATGGGGATTCTCCAGGCAAGAATATTGGAGTGAGTTACTATTCCCTCCTCCAGGGGAACTTCCCAACCCAGGGATCGAATCCAAGTCTCCCGAGCTGTAGGCAGATTCTTTACAATCTGAGCCACCAAAGTCAGCATAATGGAAAACAAGACAACTGGAGAGTGCAGAGAATCCACGCAATGTTGTTTGGTCATCCTCACCTTCTGTGCCTGAAGACAAACCTCCGTAAAATTTCAATTACATGAACAAATACATCTCATTTATTATCATTATTATTATTACAAAAGTATTGAATACAGAGTAAGATTTGTAATATTTATATTCTTATAGGAATTTTGTGTATATAAAGTATGTTTTTGGCATAATGACTGTAAATAAGTGCTCAATATGATTTGTCTGTGTGTTACCTGAGTCAGTGCAACAAGGGTGTATATTGTCACCCTGCTTATTTAAATTATATGCAGAGTAAATCATGCGAAATGCTGGGCTGGATGAATCACAAGCTGAAATCAGGATTGCCAGGAGAAATATCAACAACCTCAGATATGCAGAAATGGCATACCTGAGTTCCTATTCACTTTCTAATAGCAGAAAAGTGAAGAGGACTAAAGAGCCTCTTGATGAGGGTGAAAAAGGAGAATGAAAAAGCTGGCTTAAAACTCAAAATTCAAAAAAAAGATCATGACATCCAGTTCTACCACTTTAAGGCAAATATGAGGGGAGGAAATGGAATCAGTGATATATTTTCTTTTCTTGAGCTCCAAAATCACTGTGGACAATGATAGCAGCCACCAAATTAAAAGGTGCTTGCTCCTTGGGAAGCTATGGCAAACCTAGACAGCATATAAAAAAGCAGAGATACCACTTTGCTGACAAAGGTCCTTATAGTCTAAACTATGGTTTTTACAGAAGTCATGTAAGGAAGTGAGAGTTGGACCATAATTGATGCTTTCAAATTGTAGTGCTGGAAAAGACTCTTGAGAGTCCTTTGAACTGCACGGAGATCAAGCCAGTCAATCCAAAAGGAAACCAACCCTGAATATTCACTGAAAGGACTGATGCTGAAGCTGAAGCCCTAGTACTTTGACCATCTGCTGCAAAGAGTCTACTCATTGGAATAGACCATGATGCTGGGAAAAAATGAAGACAAAAGGAGAAGAGTGTGGCAGAGGATGAGATGGTTAGATGGCATGACCAACTCAATGGACATGAATTTGAGCAAACTCTGGGAGATAGTAGTGGATAGAGGAGCCTTGCATGCTACAGTCTATCAGTTCAGTTCAGTTCAGTCGCTCAGTCGTGTCCGACTCTTTGTGACCCCATGAATCGCAGCACGCCAGGCCTCCCTGTCCATCACCAACTCCCGGAGTTCACTCAGATTCACATCCATCAAGTCAGTGATGTCCTCCAGCCATCTCATCCTCTGTCGTCCCCTTCTCCTCCTGTCCCCAATCCCTCCCAGCATCAGAGTCTTTTCCAGTGAGTCAGCTCTTCGCATGAGGTGGCCAAGGTACTGGAGTTTCAGCTTTAGCATCATTCCTTCCAAAGAAATCCCAGGGCTGATCTCCTTCAGAATGGACTGGTTGGATTTCCTTGCAGTCCAAGGAACTCTCAAGAGTCTTCAACACCACAGTCCATAGGGTTACAAAAATTGAATGTGACTTAGCCACTCAATAGCAACAACCTGAGTCAATTTAAATCAATGACTGAACCCCACTGACACTGTGAACTGAAGATTGAGGGACCATGACAATCTTCTACAGAATATTCTCCTAGCACTAATGAGCAACTTTGTAAAACAGAACAGATAATGTTAAAGTTAGAACCAGTTATCTTAAACAACTTCCCAGAAATGCCTTTATGTAGCACACTGCATGTATCACATGTATTCATGCTCCTAGCCACCATCCATGTTCCAATCTAAAGTCAGAATCTTTCTTGACAATATCAATACCTAGACTCCATGGGACAACAGCATAAAATTTGTAAGTGAATATTAACCAATGTAAATAATTTACAGTTTTAAAAGTCTGAATCACACCTGTGTAAAGTTTTTCACTGGTAAGTTTGGAAGAAGAAACTGAAAAATTATCTAATTTCATGGAGTCCACCCATTCTTAACCCATTCTTAATTTTTTTTTTAACTGCCATCATTCCCAGGAGCTTCTACATTTAAGGTACCTTTAATTATATTACATGCAGATCTGAAGCAGGAGGCAGAAAGCCTATCTGAGAATTTCAGATCAATATTCTGGTTTCCAGTGTGGGCACACCTGAATAATCAGCACACCTTGAAGAATGTAAGAACACTCTGCCATCTGGATATATTACACTGACTGTGGATATCTGCATGCAGGAAGAGTCTGGGCATCTGTCCCAGTGTTCCTGTGCAGTACTCCTTTAACATGGAGAATTTGATTTCACAAATGGCACAAAAAATGCATGCTTAAGAGTCTTATAATAGAGCTGTTAACACATTAGCAATCTGTTAGCAGTCTGGACTGTTATGAGCAAGAACCTACGCACAATATGAACCATCGTTTATTTTTGGCCTCACCAAGAATGTACAACATTTATTTTAATAAACTAAGACATAAAAAAACAGGTCAAGATGCACCGAATGGGGTACTGAGAGACAACAAAACGTTGTTGGTTCTTTGTAAGGACAAAGGATAGACTGGGAACTTGCAATTTGTTTTTAATTATCACAAATATAGTCAAGCCTTTCCGGTCACTCTAGGAGAAATATCAACTACCATGTGACCTTTTTTTAGTGATGATTGGTTGGTGCCATTGTTTACAATCCACAAGAATTGTCTTACAGAGAGATACTCCACTGGAAACATGTCACAGTACACTCTTGGTTCAGTTGCTCAGTCATGTCCGACTCTTTGTTGCCCCATGGACTGCAGCACACCAGGCTTCCCTGTCCATTACCAACTCCCAGAGCTTACTCAAACTTACTTATCCATTGAGTTGGTGATGCCATCCAACAATCTCATCCTCTGTGTCCCCTTCTCCTCCTGCCTTCAATCTTTCCCAGCATTAGGGTCTTTTCCAATGAGTCAGTTCTTTGCATCAGATAGCCAAAGTATGGTGTTGGTTGGTTGCTAAACACCAAGTTATTTTATTCCTTTTGGGGGA
>SJYX01001872.1:38989-66158 GCA_006410675.1 Oreotragus oreotragus
GGTGATGCCATCCAACAATCTCATCCTCTGTGTCCCCTTCTCCTCCTGCCTTCAATCTTTCCCAGCATTAGGGTCTTTTCCAATGAGTCAGTTCTTTGCATCAGATAGCCAAAGTATGGTGTTGGTTGGTTGCTAAACACCAAGTTATTTTATTCCTTTTGGGGGATAGGGAGGTCCAAATCTACACATACTTCTACATGATTCTGGTGAAACATTTTAAGTGGGAAACTGTTTAGGGTTAATATATGTGTACCAGCATGAAAACCAGGGTGCTCCTGCAGATTATGACACATGTTATCTGACCTCTGAAATTTAAGCTCTGTTATGCAGGGAAGAAGCTCATAATCTGATTATACATTGCACACATACAAATTATGGAGGGGCTATGTACATTTAATTTTTGAATTTTGATCTTTTTCTTGGAATCAGAGGAGGAAAATTACTGATTGAAAATCAGAGGAAAAAGAAAACAGATTCAGGGTTTTGGTGTGAAAGCAGAGTCTTCATGTACAGTGCACAGATTGCACTTGCATAAGGATTACATATTTAAAGTGGATTTTTCCAAACTCAAAATATAATGGAATCTTTGCAGAAAAATGTCTGTCACAGATGGGATGCAATTTCAGACATAGTAACTTGGTCCACAGAGGGGTGGGACCAGAGTAAGTGGCATCATTAGTACAACAGAATTCTGACCAAGATGAGAACTGCAGCAGTAGAGCTGTGATCTTCATGAAGCACAAGTAATTTTTATGTTTTCTTTTCACTTCATAGCATAAGTAGCAAAATAAGTTCCTCTTTTTCCTTTTTGCAAGTTTCTTTTTGTGTAAGTCCATAACTCACAACCATACCTCTTTCCCTGAGAATAAACTACTGATGACGTTTTGTCTGACTGACACGAAACTTGGATAAACTAGCCTTGTTAGGTTGAGTCTTGAAGAGGCAGGGCAAGGGAGTGAGAGTGCTGGAGGTTCACAGAATTTCTCCCATACCCCAGAGCAAGGAGACAGTGAAGAAAGCGGGCGACCATTCTAGATTGGTAGGTGGCCATATAAGCCTGATACGCATAGGCAACCAATACCGTGGCACAGGCTTTTGAGATAAGAAAAAGTATTGCGAGTTCGGCTGGCAATGAGACAGGAGGCCAGGCTCGAATCTGTCAAACTTCTATAAATCAGAGGCGGACAGCTGGTGTGCTGAAGCCCTGGCATGGCAGGATTTGACTTCTGGAGGGCTCTGGAACTTGGCAATTTATGGAAAGGTGTAGGGAAAGGTGGAGAAGGCAGTGGCACCCCACTCCAGTACTCTTGCCTGGAAAATCCCATGGATGGAGGAGCCTGGTGGGCTGCAGTTCATGGGGTCGCTGAGAGTCAGACACGACTGAGCGACTTCCCTTTCACTTTTCACTTTCATTTATTGGAGAAGGAAATGGCAACCCACTCCAGTGTTCTTGCCCGGAAAATCCCAGGGACAGGGAAGCCTGGTGGGCTGCCGTCCATGGGGTCTCACAGAGTAGGACACGACTGAAGCGACTTAGCAGCAGTGGGGAAAGGGCTTCAGCAGCACAGATTTCTGGGTAATAGATTCCTCCTTTTCAGAAGGATCCGGTACATTCAGGTTCCGGGTCATACCCTAGGTTTTTTGGTTCCGTGGAAGGGGAGAGTTTTGATTCTGGGAAATTTTGAAGTCAAAAATGTCTCCTCTGCGAATGGCTACTGCGTGAGTCTCAGTTTTGTTCTGTTAAAAACAGCTTAAAAACAGTTCAGTATCTGGTTAGAACCAGGATAGAGCCAGAGTGAGATTGGCTCTGTGTTGGCGGCAGGTTTAACAAGCAAGGAAACAGGAGTAACGCTTACTTGGGCCCCCGCGAGAGGAAGAAATCACCCTCTACACCCACCTGCCAGAATCTTAAAAGTTTATACAGAGGCTTCAATAGAGTTCAGTCGCCTTAGCTTCAAAATGGTCTCAACATCACCTTTCTCTCTCGAGACTACTCTTGGAACCAGCTCCTCCAGTGGGAATGATGTCAGAACACACACTCGAAGGACAAGGGAGAGGGTGAGGAGCCTCCAGTCGCCTGGATTCAGCTTGGGGGTCAGCTAGTGAGCACAGCTTCTGGATGGCCTCCTCCAACAGGTGTTTCTTATGATTGAAAGTTCACTGAGGCTGAGGACGAGTAGGTAGTTTTGAAGAGCTCAAGCCTAGAGTTCAAAAGAAGATACTTGTGAGTTTTAGAAACAAGTTGAAGGTATCTGAACTGCAGCACTGAACTCTGCAGTTACAGAAAAAGGAATGGTGAACTTATATGGTGAAACGGTGAGTAACTCCTGGCATCTAGACATTTTTAGTGAGCTGTTTGTTGCATGGAAAGGATAAATTAAAAGGCATAAGATTACTGCTTTTAAGAATGCTATTAGTAGAAACACAGCTGTGGGTAAGGAAATAACCATACTTAGTAGTGGGGTTGGAGAGTACTCTTGCCTGGAAAATCCCATGGATGGAGGAGCCTGGTGGGCTGCAATCTGTGGGGTCGCTAAGAGTCGGACAGGACTGAGCAACTTCACTTTCACTTTTCACTTCCATGCATTGGAGAAGGAAAAGGCAACCCACTCCAGTGTTGTTGCCTGGAGAATCCCAGGGACGGGGGAGCCTGGTGGGCTGCTGTCTGTGGGGTCACACAGAGTCGGACACGACTGAAGCAACTTAACAGCAGCAGCAACAGCAGTAGTACTGGGGTTACAGTCAGTCCAGTTCTTACTGAAGAGATACTTCTTTTTCTCAGGAAGTGATATGGTCATGTAATCGATTACCATGCCACATGTATCAGCTTAAGTGCTTGTAAATAAGTCAAATTATTTAAAGTATAATAATTTGCAGTAAAGGACTTCAGTTTGGTTTTTTCCAAATTCATCATGAAAAGTTGCTGATCACACATTTTCAGCAATATGCATACTTTTAGATTATATAAAATTATTTTTCATGAACTATATTTAATCTTCTGGAGATAAACTGAAAAGATGACTGTTTCAGTTGGCAGGACTGGTTGATCATTAAGCTCTCCTTGACATTTGGAAAAAGAAAGAAGACAAGACTCCTAAAGGTACTGTGTAGAAACGATTGCTTTGTCTCAAGATGGGCAGTAGTCCCAGGTGTATTTAACTATGGCTGATGACTCAGTTAAGCCAATTAAACTACCCTTATCGTTCTTGTTTCACTGAGAATTTCTTTCCATTTACCTCTATCCATTTGCTTATTTGACTGCACCTTTTGAAACTACTAAGATAATTTCCAAAGATAAATCACAATTTTTTTAATTATAAAAATATGTCATAAATAGTTTTTAAAACATGCAAGAAAATACATATTTAAGGAATAAATTTGTTATTAACAATATTATTTGTAATATCCAATTTCAGAATTCCTGTTGTACTAAGTCATGCATGCAGTTCATACAAATAATGAGTTTTGAAGAGTATGATTTTGCAGCTTGTCAAAAGCTTTCCTTAGAGCATTGGAGAAGTTGGTATGAAACCTTCCAGGGAGAAACCTGTTCCACAATTGCTCACTTATATACAACTGCTTAACTGGCTTTTCTTTGTTTAGAAACCTATGAAGGTCCCTGTTTTACAAGGAACTAGGAGGAGTAACTTAGCAATTATGTAAGAAATTGGAATTAGTCCAGTGAACCTTGTGAAAAAAAAGTAAAAAAAAAAAAAAAAAAGAATCCCAAAGGATAGAAAATAGAAATACCTGTTCCTGAGTCATATACCAGCTTGCCTTGGTTAGGGCATAGGTGTTAATAACTCTGCTCTGAGTGTAGGAAACATCCACTTCATGGAACTGAGAATGAGATTCACGTTGGCTACGGGGAAGTATGTATGAATATATCTTGCCATTTATCAGCTTCATAATCTTCGTTAAATTACCAAAATTTTTTGTGTTGAAGATGCTTCATTGGAAAATGGGTATAAAAGCAATACTTAATTGGGTTATCATGCAGATTAAATGAATTAATACTGTGAAGCACCTAAACACCTCCATCATTTTAGAAATATCTCACTGTTTTTGTGCTGTACAAAAACAAAGGTACCAGGATGAAACAGTGCAATGTCTCAGTGTCATTTAGTTGCTAAGTCGTGTCTGGCTCTTCTGCAGCCCCATGGACTGTAGCCCACAGAGCTTTTCTGTCTATGGGGTTTCCCAGGCAAGAATACTGGAGTGGTCTGCCATTTCTTTCTCCAGGGGATCTTCCTGATCCAGGGATTAACCTGCATGTCCTGCATTGGCAGGAGGATTCTTTTTCACTGAGCCACCTGGAAAGCCCTTTGTGCACACTAGTTTTTATTAAATACCAGATTTCTGTTTCCTCATTCCATTTTCCCATATGGGAAAAGAAAACACATTCTTCAAAATGAATGATAAGCTTTAGAGTGGTCATTGGTTGTCACAATTCCTGCCTGGATTCAGATCCTAACTCCTGTGTACATGTGTGGTCTTAGGTAAGGGCCTTAAACCACACTGTGCTTTGTTTTTCTCATTTGTGAAATAACACATAGTACCTTTCAAATAGAGTTTGCTATGAGGATAAAATAAAATAATGGCTGCTAAGGGCTTACTCATTACAATGCCATTGTAAATTTTCAATGATGCTGTTTTTTATTATTAGTATGTTACTGTAGACAGTTCAATAAAATATTAAATCAGTATATGAAAGAGGGTAATATTTTTCACCTAAGTTGGTTTTTTATGTCTTTTGGTTTAATGAATGGTTTTCCAACATTTTTTCATTATTGGCACACCTATGAATTTAGTGAATAGTATGAAAGAATGAAGTAAAATGGATATAAAAACAATCTAAAAAATAAATGATTTCTTCTTCAATCATCTCAAAACTAATATCATTGTATTTAAATATATAAAGTTAGGTATTTTATTACCCAGGTGATTTTCCTACTATTTGACATTATTACTTGTCCTGATAGGAGGTATATCAAAATAAGACTTTAAAATTTTGCTCTCATACTGCAGAGCTGGTGAAGAAGAGCTGTGAAAAGCAAAATGGAACAAGGCAGAGATATTCAAGACTTGAAATGTACCCAGGGGGGCTTAAAGTCTGGGCGGGAAAAGAGTTTCATAGTTCTACTTTCATGAAAAATATGGATTGAAAAGGAGTAGAAAACCTGCACTTCCTCCTCCACCGTTTTCCATTTCAGCATTGAGGTATCTTAGTTCCCTGGGCAGTAAAATGTGGTTGCAAAAAGACAGATGCCTTTCCAGAGGCAGTACTGCTCTTCAGCCCCATTAATATTTCAAGTTTACACTGAAATAGCAGGTGAGACTTCTTTGGTGGTTTTGGCTGAAGGGCAATGCTAAATCCTGAGAAATAAATAAGCCCTTTGAAGAACAGCACCCCAAGCTCTGTTCCACAATCTTGCTTTGATGCTAGATGAATTATAATGGCAATTACTACTGTACTTAATTCCAAAAATTAAAGAAACACCTACTTTCTTTCAAGTTCTGCTATAGTATGCAACATTTTTTCAAAGATACTCAGACTCATTTGTTACTTGCCTCAGGTTCTCCATGGATCGCTCGCCCTTCTAGAACTCTAATATGTCTTTCTGACACACCCTCACCGAGATATGTAGGTGTGCTTCCCACCACCTAATTGTTCTGTCCTCCAAACCAAAGAGCAAGCGCATAATCCTTTTCTAATGGTCTGGACCCCTGAAAACCGGATGCTTTATTTTCAAACAGAGAAAATAGGACTCTTTCTGTATTTCTCTCCATGGGGAGGCCATTTGTTTAATGCATTCAGCTCTTCTGGGGGCTCACATTACTTTAGTTGATGCTTTGAAATGACTAGTTGTTATAATTCAGACACCTAAGGCCTTTCGCTTAAAAACTTTAGTTAAGGAATAGTTTTAATGCCGCAGGAACAGAATTAAGCAAGCTCTCTACTCTTATTGAGAAATACTGCAAATGCTTATGCATACTAGGAAGAATCCAGGGGAAAGAAAATGAGACATACCAGGTCAGAATAACTTATTATTCCGTTGTTAACATCTTGTTAGCTGTTGTATTGTTAATTTTTATTAAATACCAAGAAATAGGTCACTGTAATTATTAAATTCCAGTTGTTTTCATGAAAGATATAGTATAAAAATTGAAAAGTAGCTGACAGTTTTTGATGGCCGATTGTAAAGGAGGAGAAAATTTGCATCTTCTCTTTTGAATTTTTAGCTGAGACCCCTGCAGTAAAAGACATATTAACAAAAGAAAAACACGCAGAAATTTATTAACATGTGTAGCTCATGTACATATGAGAGATAGCCAGGGAAAAATTAACTTCCTGAAGTGGCTTAGAATTCAGGATTAAGTATCATTTTAATAGGAAAAAGGAAGGTTCCCCATACAGGCTTACTAGAGGAGAGTGAATGACTTCTAGGGAAAGTTGAACAGGATCTTCAAAGAATAGATGGGAGGTGTGACAGTTTAAGACAAAGTTAGTCTGAATGTGGTGTCAATTTATAGTCATCTCTCCTCTGATAAGAGTCTGTCTTTCCTGGCTGATGAAACTCCAGGGGAGGGGATCTGTGACTGCTAGTTTCCTTTTGGAGGCTATGTTTTTAGGCAGATAAAAGCAGTTCAGAGAAAGCCTTTTCCTGAATTTGCTGTTGAATTGCTAATACTTCCAGTGCAAAATAATCAGTATACCAAACTGGCATATTTTGGGGTAGCAAGTCCTAAACTCCTCCATCATGTTTTGGGGTTATATGTTCTGCTACCTTTCTCTGATCATTGGTAGGTAAGATTCTGTGTTTAGGACTTTATGTAAATCCTTCATTTAAATTTTACAGTGATTTGTGATCTGGAGTTTTGATCAAGATACAATGAGATAATGCCTACAGAATACTTAAAGGTTTCTGGCACTCGATCATTATGCCACAGGTAGTATTACTCCTTTTGTAATTTCTTGCTGTACTATTATGTGAAATATGATCATAAATATCTGCAGTAGTTGTAGTGAAGCCCCCCGAAAAGTCCAAACATATTTGAATAATGATTACATTTGAAATATAAATTGATTCAAGGGAAGTATTTTTGACCAGGACCTTTCAGTTGTATTCCTTTCCACCCAGTGTGTACTAATCTGTAAGGCTAGAAACATGAGAACTTTTTTTTTTTTTTTTTTTATTTGTAGCAATGTTCAGCATTCCTTTATTTTTACTTTTTTTTGGCCAAGTCACATGGCATGGGGGATCTTAATTCCCCAACCAGGAATCAAATCCATGTCCCCTGCACTGGAAGCGCAGAGTCCTAACCACTGGACCTTGGGGAGGTCTCAGCATTCCTTTATTGAAATTCCTTCTTCTCTGGATCCCCCTGGCTCCTCTGGTCTTAAAGAGCGTGTAAATGAGTTGGGAAGATGTCAAGGCTGCAACACAGTTACAGAATAGTAGATAATGATGTATGATCAAATGCTAAACAGTATGACATAGGCTTTAATATGACAAAAATAGAGTTTGGAAAATTATTTGGAGAGGTAAAGCCTGCTTGGGTCTTTGTGTTTGATGACAATTTAGGTAATTTTATTTTAAAGAGATAAAATCAAACTGTTAATAATATTGATTATTTTTTTCTGTCCAGGGAGTTCTTTCAGATGCTATCACTATTTAAAAGTGAATATATGATCTCTCACCAAAAATACTGTGCAGATGTGTGGCCCATCACAAGTATAACTCCATACTCTTCATCTTAGAGCCTAACATTCTATATCTTGACTCCAGTCAGAGGCCCTTATCTGGGTCTAAACAAATGTTCTGTGCCTGGACATCAAGAGGGCCGAAGCTGGCGTCTCAGTAGGCAACACTTAACCCATCCCCCTCCTCCCCTTCTTTCTGTCTCTCTTGCTCATGTACCCCTTGAGTACTGGTTGAAGATAGCCTACTTTCTAAGAGTTGTATTGATGTGCTAAAACTATCAGAGAAAGATCAGGACTTAAAGTTTCAGCAAGAGTAAATCTGCTAACTTAATAGCATTTAAGATTGATCTCTTGGATTTCTTTCACTCACCTCTCTCTCTCTTCCACTGTAGTTATTTATTAATATTTTATAACTTAGTCTCAAAAATGAGACCACCATACAGAAAATACTTATGTTCTTGCAATCTCATCAGTAATCTGTAACGTCTGCAGTATGTCTTGATGGAACACTTGGTGGGAATTCTGTCCTTCACTGTTCCCTGACAAATCTGTGTTTTTCTTTTTTTCTGTTCTTTTTTTCCTTGTGGATCCTTTTTCCTTTGATGTTCTTCTTTAACCTTCTTGATGAGCAGAATAGAGCTATATCCATAAAAAAATGTCTTTGTCCTAATTCCTGTAGCATATATATATGCCTCATTACCTGACAAAGTAGGCTTGAGATTGCAGGTGGACTTAATACCTTCAATCAATTGACATTAAAATAAGGATATTATTTTGGATTTTCCAGGGTACCAGCATATAATCACAAAGGTATTTAATTGGAGGAAAGATACAGAAGAGAGGCATAGAGAGATCTGTGGCTATAGAAGAAAGGCACAGAGATGATGACTTTGAAAATGAAGGAAGGGATCATGAAACAAAGAATGTGGACAGCATCTAAAAGCTGGGATGTGCAAGAAAATGGTGTATCCCCTGAAAAAAGCATAGCCCTAACTACATCTTGAATTTAGTGGTGGACTTCTAACCTGCAGGATTATAAGATAATCAACTCATGTTATTTTAAGCTAGTGAATTTGTGATAATTTGCCATAGAAGCAATAGGAAACTAATATTCCTTCATAGATTCAAATGCATAGTCTAGAATCCATGATAGAAGCTCTGTAATGATGTTGTGTAGCTTTCATAATTGCTGGGATTATGTTTTACATATAGAAGAAATTTAGTGAATGTGTATTGGGTTGGTAATGAGTAGATGTCTCTCATAGAGAAAGGACACTCCATATGTTATTAATATACTCAGTTGAAGGAGTGTGGTGAATAGTGTGTGTGTGGAGAGGCCCATCTGTACTTAGTAGGGAATTTTTCTGAAGTATATTGGTAAGTTAAGGTTCTAAGATACAGCTAAAATCTAGCAAAGAAGAAAGATGGTGGGATGGAGAGAGAACTGAAAGAGGATCTTCCAAGGCAGAACAAGTGTATTAGAAACAGGAGAAGGAGGCTCTCTCTGATATCACTGGCTTCCTGGTGATTGAAGCTATGCATGGGGGTAGTCTTCCTTAAGATAGGGTGGAAACTGGTTGATTTGGACATGATAGGTGATTATGAATTATTAATATGTTCACTCACTGAGATTACCTTGTTGTTTTTGTGTTAATTAAGGTCTTAATATTTTAATGCATTTAACTTTATAATGGACTAGACTGAGTTTTATTTCTGGCTCTTTTATGTGCTCTACAGGCCTCAGTTTACTCATTTGTAAAATCAGGAAAACAGTTATACCATCTAATATAGTTGTCAGGAGGACGGTACGATTTTTACACATATAAAGCTCTTAAGTTTCTGAAACCCAGTAAATGTATTGCTAAATGGTAAATTTTGTTATTATAAAAATAATTATATAATACAAATTTAGGAAGGTGAAGCCTCCAATGTTAGACACGCTGATGCTTCTATCAGTTGTGCTAAAAGGTGCCCTATTTTCCTAGAGGTTCTAAAAATTGGCAGATACTACATTCTGTTCCAGTGCAGGCTTACAGAGCATTCTACTTAATGTTAGAGGAAGATGTGTTAATTTTAGCTGTCACAGCTGGGCATTTATTAAATATAAGCATTTCATCAACAAGAACAGGAATTTCAAAACACGTGCAGGCATTCTCTTACATAATTAGGATATGTAAGTTACTAACATTTGTGTTCCACATGGTTTACAAGATCATGAAATTTATGGGATGATTGTGCATCATACACACACAGTTCTGTAGAGATCAAAAGTAACATGATATGACCTCATAATTAAGACACATGTTAAATACACGAAATGATGGTTGAGAACAAGACTGTATATAATAAATTGCTAATTTTGTGCAACAGAAAATAGTCTGTTCATAACCAAATTTTAATTTTGTGATTGAAATGATAATACAGAGAGCTCAATAAGGTCCTGGTGGCTAGAATCATCTAGGAAGTCTGCATGAGGAGCTTGGACTTGTTTGGGCTTCGAAACACAGTGTGGTAGAGAACAGTGGAGGTGGCAATTTCAGACAAGAGAAATGGTATCAGAAAAAGATTATAGGAAGCACAACCATATTGAAAAGTAGGCGACAATAATAACTTCTATCTCCAAGGGGAGCTGGGTGGAGGAGATATCTGGAAATGCGTTTAATTCTTGGAAATTTTGTTCAGGCTTCCTAACCACCACAGATAAGGAAAAGGCTGGAATGAAGTCAATGGCCTGCAAAACACAGTGCTGTTATCTTTGTCATAACTTTACCTTGGCTTTTTCTTTGTCTTAATCTGAAATTTATGGGTACTTTATTTAAAGTTGCAGAGAAAAAGAAATGAGAACAAATGAAGTAAGACAATTAGTTTTAATCTTAAGCCAACCATACCTTCTCACATCTTCTCTAAAGATGTTCAGGCTCCTTCTCTACTAATTGGCCCTATTATGTACAATTTGACTGTTCAGAGGTTTATTCTGTTGGAGAAGGAAAATAAATGAGGAGCAAATGCAGATGTTCAAGTACCAAGCCTCATTAATTAGACATGTATTAACTAATTCTAAAGGCCACTTGCTGTGCCTCAAGGGATCCACAGAGAAGTTAAAGAGATTTTATTTTATGTCCATCTGTCCTTTTTTCTTAAGTTTTATGCTAGGCCCCAAACAATACTATTGTTTAACTATTCCAATCTGGGATAGATAAATAACCACCATTTTCTCAAACATAGTCATTTGCCTATTCCACTGACATTTTTAAATAAACACTTACTCTTTTATTCCCTTAATTATTTTTGCCATATTTACAGGTCAAAAACTTGTTAATTACTCAGTATTTCTCCTTAAGTCATTTTTTGTTTATTAAATAAATGCATCTTAGAGAAGGACTTTATGCCAAGAATAGGAATGGAAGACCAGTATTGTTTGCTCTGTATAAAAATATGTATTTGGCAGAAATAATAAAACCAAAATACATCTGTAAATATGGTTGCTCCCTGAAAATTCTGTCTCTGAAGCCCTGATTCTCTTAGTTAAAAAGCAAGATTTGTGAAAGGAAAAGTGACGAAAGAACATGATCTCATGATGTGATTTGATATTACTTCACGCTGTGTCTAGGCACTGTGCAGAGCCATCTGGCTCAGCATTGAAATTGTGAGGGACAGTAGTGAAGAGAAAAGACAGCTAGAGTAATGTAAGCCTGTTGGTTCCCAACTGGACAGCGACACAGCTCTATTTTGCATGTGCCACAAGCTCTGTAGTGACTTAAACTTTACGTTCTCCACACTGACATTGATAGCTTATATACTAAGTAACTTTTATAGGATCATTATTGTTATATCTCACTATTAAAACTCCATAGCATTTTAATCTCCCTAAAACTGGTCCATTCATTTATTCATTGTCATTAAACAAATATTAATTGAGTGTCTATTAGGTGCCAGACACTTTTTTTAGGTACCAGAGATTCAATAGATGAACAAAACAAACAAGAAGAAATCCCTGTCTTCGTGAAAACTAGCAGTCAACAGATACATAAGTAGGTAGGTAGACAGACATAGATAATGATCAGTGTTAAAAAGGAATGTAACCTTGGAAAAGGGGACAGGGAAGGATGGGCAGGAAAGGGCTCAATGAAAGGACGATATTTGATCTAAGGCCTGAATGAAATGAAGAGTAGTGTTGATACATGGATGGTAAATACGTTGGAGAAGAATATCCCAG
The DNA here is from genome assembly GCA_006410675.1 of Oreotragus oreotragus. Taxonomy (NCBI): domain Eukaryota; kingdom Metazoa; phylum Chordata; class Mammalia; order Artiodactyla; family Bovidae; genus Oreotragus; species Oreotragus oreotragus. The sequence continues at coordinate 50,911 of SJYX01001872.1, forward strand.
GCAAAGGAAGAGTGAACATAAAACCCTTAGGTATAAAGAGACAGCAAGGTCATCAGTGCTGCTGGAGTAGATTGATGGAGGGAGTGGAACGAAAGAGAAAATCAGAGGGGCAGTGAGGGGTTAGATCATGTAGGGTTATGGAAGGCACTGCATAAATTTTGGCTTTTTCCTCTGAGTGAAATAGTGGTTATGTTAGGGTTAGGAGTATATTCTGAGGTACATTTTAAACGATCATGTAGATAATGGATTATCTACCATTAAGAGAATGTACAGTTGCTGAAGATGGGAAAACAATTAGATGTTGTATGACTGAGGCATGAGATACTGTTGATTTGGATCAGAGTGGTACTATTGGTGATGAGTTTTCTGAATGTATTGGAAAGAATAGACAATGGATTTTGATAGTTGATTTAAAATCAGGAATAAATCCAAATGGTTTGGCCTTAGGAACTGAAAGGATTCCCATAACTAAGATGGATAAGATAATAAAAAATTTTGGTGGGGTGATGGGGTGAAATTAAAAAAAATCAGTTTGAAATATAATTTCAAAATGTCTATTATTGGACATCTAAATATAGACATCAAATACATTGTTAAACATTTAAAACTGAAGCTCCTAGAAGTTGAGTTTGGATTAGGATACTAAATTTGTGAGGGTTATCTTATAGATTGGATTTAATACAGTGAGATTAGATGAAATCAACAAGGTAATGTGCATTGATAAATGTAGAAAATTTAGGACTGAGCTTTGCTTAGTGGTTGAGGAGATGAGATGAGCAAAGAAGAGCTGACAATAAGGAAGTGGGAGGGGAAACCAGGAGTACATAGTGTTGTGAAAACCAAGGGAAGAAAGTTATTTAAGAAGGACATATGAAGTGTTAAATGTGCAGAAAGTTCAACAATGGTGACCTCTGAGGCTTAGATATTCCTTTTGATAATATGAAGTCATCAGTCACTTTGACAACAGCAGGTATGATGGAGGATTGGAGACAACAGGCTGAATTGGTATAGAAACATTGGATAAAAGGAGGATTAGGACTTTGGAAAAGTTTTGATGTAAAGTGAATAGAATGTTGGTATTACTTGAAAGGGGAAACAGGGTCAAGAGAGGGCTTGTTTAAAGCAGCTCATGCAGCTAAATACCAGAAAAAGGAACAGCCCAATAAAAAAGTGGGCAAAAGACCTAAACAGACATTTCTCCAAAGAAGACATACAGATGGCTAAAAAACACATGAAAAGATGCTCAACATCACTCATTATTAGAAAAATGCAAATCAAAGCCACAATAAGGTATCATCTCACACTGGTCAGAATGGCCATCAGCAAAAAGTCTATAAACAATAAATGCTGGAAAGGATGTAGAGAAAAGCAAACCCTCTTACACTGTTGGGAATGCAAACTGGTACAACTACTATGGAGCCCAGTGTGGAGATTCCTTAAAAAACTGGGAACAGAACTGCCATATGACCCAGGAATCCCACTGCTGGGCATACACCCAAAAGAAACCAGAACTGAAAGAGACACATGTACCCCAGTGTTCATTACAAGGCTGTTTATAATAGGTAGGACATGGAAGCAACCTAAATATCTATTGGCAGATGAATGGAAAAGGAAGTTGTGGTACATATACACAATGGAATATTACTCAGCTATAAAAAAGAACACACTTGATTCAGTTCTAATGAGGTATGTGAACCTGGAACCTATTATACAGAGTGAAGTAAGTCAGAAAGAGAAAGGTAAATGCTCTGTATATTAACACGTTTATGTGGAATTTAGAAAGATGATCCTACATGCAGGGCAGCAAAGGAGACACTGATGTAAAGACAGACTTTTGGACTCAGTGGAAGAAGGTGGGATGATTTGAGAGAATAACACCGAAATGTGTACATTGCCATATGTAAAATAGGTGACCAGTGCAAGTTTGATGCATGAAACAGGGCACCCAAAGCCCCAGAGGGATAGGGTGAGAAGGGAGATCAGAGCAGGTTTCAGGATGGGGGAAACGTGTATACCTGTGGCTGATTCATGTTGATGTATGGCAGAAACCATCACAATATTGTAAAGTAATTATCCTCCAGTTATATTAATTAAAAACTAAAATCATAAAAGATGATGCTATTAAAAATTTTTTTTAAATAGAGGGCTTCTTTTTTTTTTATTTTACTTTATTTTACTTTACAGTACTCTGTTGGTTTTGGCATACATTGACATGAATCTGCCACGGGTGTACACGAACTCCCAAACATGAACCCCCCTCCCACCTCCCACCCCACATCATCCCTCCAGATCATCCCCATACACCAGCCCCAAGCATCCTGCATCAAACATAGACTGGCGATTCGTTTCTTACATGATAGTATACATATTTAAATGCTATTCTCCCAAATCATCCCACCCTCTCCCTTTCCCTCTCCCTCCGAGTCCAAAAGTCTGCTCTACACATCTGTGTCTCTTTAGCTGTCTTGCATACAGGGTCCTCATTACCAGAGGGCTTCTTATATGATGGTAGAAATTACACTGTATGTGTAAGTCAAGTGAAGACATCTGGCAAAGAGAGAAGAAATAGTGTCAATATGATGAGAGGAAACTTCAGGATCCGTGCTCTTGATTAGGCAAAAGAATGTGGGATCTGGTACATAAATGGAAGGGTTAGCTTTTCCTAACAATGTGGACAGCTCATCTGTAAAAGCAGGAGGGAACAGGAGGAGCGTGTGGGCTCAGGTGGTTTTTGTCCCCATAATTGTGAGTCATTCTTTCATTTGGTACAAATTGTGTAACCTTCAGTGATTTTTCCATGGTTTTTCTATCTTAGAGTGAATACCTTGCAAGACACAAATCAATTTTTTAGAAGGTTTCTTCAATAATAATTTCTCATACTTTCTTGAACACCAATAATATTTCATAATTAATACAGCATACTTCAGTATTTAACATATAATGTTCTGTTTTGTCTTTTGTTCCTACATTAAAGCTGAAAATCTCTGTAGTGTATTCATAGAATCAACTTGTAAGCTCGTGTGCATTTTTAAGACCTTTCTTAAATCACCATTTTTCTGAAAAACCTTCTATGAATTCTCTGCAAGAATTAAATCCTTACCACTTTTGCCTCTATCATATTTGTTCCATATCTTTAAAATATCAAACTTTGATTGCAAAATATTGGAAACATTCCTATTGATCTCTCCGGTTGACTCAAAAAAAATTTTTTTTCAGTACCATAATTACTTTATCTGGAGATTCTTTAAAATTTTATTTTTTTATTGAAGTATAATTGATTTATAATGTTTTATTTCTGGTATATAGCAAAGTGATCAGCTTGCTTTTATATATATATTATATAGATATATATTCATTTTCAGATTATTTTCTATTATAGTTTATTAATAGATGTTGAATACAGTTCCTTATGCTATACAGCAGGTCCTTATTGTTTATTTATAATAGTGTGTATGTTAATCTCAAACTCCTACTTTATCCTTCCTCTCCTTTTCCCCTTTGGTAATCATAAATTTGTTTTCTAAGTCTCTGGGTCTGTTTCTTTTTTTTTAAGTAAGTTTATTTGTGTTATATTTTAGATTCCATGTGTAAGTGTATTGTGTGATGTTGTCTTTGACTTACTTTACTTAATATGATAATCTTCAGGTCCATCCATGTTGCCATACTCTATTAATTCTTTGGGATAGAGATTGTTTATTTATATTTGTCGTCCCAAATGTAAACAGACCATGTTATACATCATAAGTGAAGAACTTGTGAATGAAAAAATGCTAGCATCATATTTCATATTATGAGCTGATTACAAATAAATTACTATTGTTAAATTTGAAATCATTTGATCTTATGGTATTAAAAGTGACTTAATTTCCTAAGAAATTTAAATGGACAAAGGAAAGAGGGTGACTTACCTATGATGAAGCAGAGCATGTGTATTAGTGTTTGTAATGGGATAACTTCATGGGAAATAGATGGGGAAACAGTGGAAACAGTGTCAGACTTTATTTTGGGGGGCTCCAAAATCACTGCAGATGGTGATTGCAGCCATGAAATTAAAAGACACTTACTCCTTGGAAGGAAAGGTACAAGCAACCTAGATAGCATATTCAAAAGCAGAGATATTACTTTGCCAACAAAGGTCTATCTAGTCAAGATTGTGGTTTTTCCTGTGGTCATGTATGGATGTGAGAGTTGGACTGTGAAGAAGGCTGAGCACCCAAGAATTGATGATTTTGAACTGTGGTGTTGGAGAAGACTCTTGAGAGTCCCTTAGACTGCAAGGAGATCTAACCAGTCCATTCTAAAGGAGATCAGTCCTGGAATTTCTTTGGAAGGAATGATGCTAAAGCTGAAACTACAGTACTTTGGCCACCTCATGTGAAGAGTTGACTCATTGGAAAAGACTCATCTTGAGAGTCCCTTAGACTGCAAGGAGATCTAACCAGTCCATTCTAAAGGAGATCAGTCCTGGAATTTCTTTGGAAGGAATGATGCTAAAGCTGAAACTACAGTACTTTGGCCACCTCATGTGAAGAGTTGACTCACTGGAAAAGACTGATGCTGGGAGGGATTGGGGGCAGGAGGAGAAGGGGACGCAGAGGATGAGATGGCTGGATGGCATCACTGACTCAATGGACGTGAGTCTGAGTGAACTCTGGGAGTTGGTGATGGACAGGGAGGCCTAGCATGCTGCGATTCATGGGGTCGCAAAGTGCTGGACACGACTGAGCGACTGAACTGAACTGAACCAGATACACATATAAGTTTTTTGAGGGGGAAATGGAATGGAGATAAGGGAAGAAAAGGAAGCTGTATTTTTTTAAAATTGAGCTAGTACTTTGTGAATTGGAAGAATTCATACACATACACAGGTTCAGATATCTGGCTTCTCTGTAGCAATCTGTAGCTACATCAACACATATGACTCCATTCTTGCTGGCCCCAGTAAGTTGGAGTCTGAGACCTGCTGGCCTCTTAAAAGTAATAACAGCCTCTGATTTCCCTATTCCCATAGACCAGTTATTTAGAGACAATCTGTCTGGTTTCTTTAGATCCTTGCATTTGAAACCAACCAAATGATGTATCCAAGAACTCTCTTTTAAGTAAAATATCAAGAACATTTTTTCCCCTGTTTCCCTTTTCTCTATACAGTTAAATTATGTTAAATTGCAGCAAAATGTGAGAAGAGAGTACTACTGAAGACAGCAGCCTCTTCCTTCCTCTAGTGGTACTACATCAAATGTTATTACCCGGGCTTGAGACACTCTCTACTGCAACAATTACAGTTAATGTGGAAATGAAGTAATGAAATCACTTTAAATCATTGAAGGCAAATTTACATCTAATTCCGTGATACTGATAAATGCCTGATTAAGCTATAATAACCATCAGTTGAGAGGAGGAGAAAAAAAATCTAAATAATCATCACCCAAAACTCCAGATTGAGATTTAGTTTATACTAATGTTAACTTTTAAGAGAATTTTAATAGATTCCTTTTAATCTGAATTGAGTTAAAGAGAAGTTATTTCCCAAGTCACCACATTTATGGTTTTGTATTTCCAAGGGCGTGAGACTAGTTTGATGAAAAAAAAGAAAAAAGTTTCTATGATTTTAAAGTTATACATGTTATATTTCCCATATTTGTAAGAGCTCAGCATTAAAGAGCCCTTGTGTGTAAACCAACTAATGGTTCAGTTGTCTGATGAATGAGGGTAATGATCAAAATAAATCTGTGAGTTTGCTGTCAATGTTTTTAAGAGCCTATTTATTGAGGTAGAAACAATAATCTGTGAGATTCTTTCTGAAATTCAGAGGAACTAAATAATGTTCATTATTCTATCCTCTTCTTGTTAAAAAAATAACAGAGAATTTAGCCGGTGGACCCAGGATTGTGCTTTAGAAAGGTAACAAAATTCAAAGTAAAACCAGGCTCATTTCAAATGTTAGCTCTATAGGTTAGGTGTATCTCTAACGTTTATTGTAGCCACAGTATTTAAACCCACCACATAGGGCTTTTCAACAGGAACATCAATATCATCCGAGTCCTCTTGATTATAAATAGCACCAGCTAGTCAATGATTTCATTAGAACTTTATCAGAATCAATGTGTTTTTAGTGTATTCACAGCTATACAAGTCTGTATGTATAAAACACAGAGGTGATACCCAGGTGTTCAAATAATCATTATATATGGACATGGAATGGGATTCCCTGTTGCTCAGATGGTAAAGAATCTGCCTGCAATGCGGAGATCCAGGTTTGATCCCTGGGTCGGGAAGATCCCCCGGAGAAGGGAATGGCAACCCACTCCAGTATTCTTGCCTGGAGAATCCCATGGACAGAGGAGCCTGGTGGGCTACAGTCCACTGGGTCACAAAGAGTCGAACAGGACAGAGCAACTAACACTTTTCATGTCCATATACTTGGAATGTTCCATTTCACATACTTTCAGGATTCACTAAATCATAGCTTAAAACCTCTAGGAAATTCTACTGTCACAAGCTTTGATCTTATTAATTAGATTAATTGTTTTGTGTCAAAGATCAAATGTGAAATTATGGAATCATGTCACTAATAGTTACTCTGGCTATAGATGAACATCTAAGGAGTATGTTATGAAGAATAAAAATGACTTAGGTCTACATTCACACCCAAGGGCTGTAAACAACATCAGGTCAAATCATTATTCACTCATCTCATTTATATATATATATATATATATATACATATATATATATATATGAATCTTGTAAATATTTTTAAAATATATATGTAAAAACTCAAAGAATAAAGACTGTTTACCTTTTTTCCCATAGGTATTAAAGGGATAAGAGAAAAAATTATTTTCATAATCAATGATTAAGAGTTTTTAATACTAGCTCAGTAGCTATAAATATATTGATAACATATTCATGTCCTTAACTATGTATTTATCTGTATCATGTAGCTAACATGTATTGAATTCTTTTGTGTCATACATTGCACTAAGTGCTTGCTATGTACTACTCACAAATAACTCCATTTGGATTGTAATATTAGATGAGGCATCTGCAGACAAATAAGGTTAAATAATTTACCCACATTTAGTAGGCAAGAGATCCAGAATTTTATTTTAGCTCCATCACAATTCAAAATCTGTTGAGAAACACTGTATTGTCCACAGTGAATATTGGTTTACACACATACATAGACATGTGCATAAACATATAAGTATATGTAAACACGTATTTAGGCATGCAGCAGTAACACATGAATAAATATGTACAGTTATATAATTGATGTGAATTACACATGAATTATTGAGAGTATATAAAATGAGTTCTCTTTGTGTATATGTACATGGTAATTCCCTAAATTTTCACAATCAGGTAGAGTTCTAGTACCAAACCCATCACCTCCCCTTAAACCTTTATTGCTTTCTCGTGCACACTGTTTATATTTTTGTCATCACTGTTGTATCAACCTTCCGATTACACGTTCATAATAGTTATTAATTCTTCCATCATTTTTGTATCTGACCTCACACTGTGCAATATAATTTTGTTGAGGCAAAACCTCTTTTCTGTTTTGTGGACAGTTGATTCTAGTTGATTATTTTGTGGCACTTTGAAGTACCTTATTTTTAGAGAACCCTTTCTAACATACTAGCTGGTGAGCTTGAGTTACTTATCTTTCTCTTTTTTTAAAGAGAAAGTTACATGTTAACCAACGACTTTTCAGACTAAAACAACTTCAAGAACTAAATGAATACTTTCTCTCCCAGAAAAGTGTTTTTATCAGAATTTGTGTTGTCTTGAACATTTCAATGATCTGTTCCATAGTTGCCCATCAAAAATACTTTATTTCACTCAGTATTGAATAGTGTCACCATCTTTCCAAGACAGAGAAATTTCTCTGGCAGAAAAAATTTTAAGAGCTTTTTTTTTTTTTATGTAAAGCGTGGTTATTTCTCACTAGTTACCAAAACATTCAGGGACAGTGGATATTTCAGAATAGAACCAGTCTGTTAAACCATATTCCAATTTGAGATCATTTATTCATCAGTGACAGTGGAAACTGTTTCATAGAAAATGGTATCAAATGGTGCCTTTGAATATACTTCGCAGAATACCTAAAAACAAATGAATGCTTTATTGAGTATATTTAATATACTGAAAAGTTCTTAAATATGTACATGAGTCACTATGACTGTTTGGAATATTAGGTTTGAAGAATGAAGGAATTATTTTTTACTGTGTAGCTGCTTCTTAAAAGATCTTGGCAGAATTGAAAAACTGAGACATAGCAAGAGGTACAGGTGTTCTTAGATGACCTGAACACTGCCTGTGAAAATAGGTTTATATTTGTTTGTTTGTATCTGTTTTGCTAGTTTTCAGAACTTCATAAAGGAGGATTTTGTGTATGTCCATGCTGTTTCCTTTTTACCAACTATCTCTTCTCACTGTATCTTTCATAATAGGAATGCTGCAGTCAAAATTCATTTTGGATAAGGGGAAGGATTTCAAATGTTAGGGGAATTATGAGATCAGGAACATATTAGGATATTTTGTAAGCTCTTCTTCTAAGATTTTGCTTGGGATACAGGCATAAAGGGCTCATGAGTTTCTCCTAACTGAAGTATGAGTTGCAGGCACAGAAGGAGAGCCTGCTAGCTAGGAAGCCTCAGGAAGCAGAGTAATGAAGCTGACTCTGAAGTACTCCTGGAAGACTTCAACCAACTATACTATACCTTTGTAAGTGAGTTATGCTCTGAGAATTGACTGGATATTTAACATCTAGACTGTTTACAATCCTTAGAGTGATACTTATTAGATCCTTCCAAACACTGTTATGTGAGGAACTATGTGTTGAAAGAATAATGGCTTGACCAGGGGTCACACCTTCTGGAATCTAAGCCTAACTGCCTTATCAACTAGTTCTTTTAACCTTTGGCATGTGGCAGTTTTATTCTATATCAATGCAGTGTCAAAAATGATTAACATATGCATATAATGGCATGAGTGTCTGGGAGAATTAGCTCCAAGGTACAAAACTCTTTAAGCCTGTTTTTGGTCTGATATGTGAACCCCCAAGCCTCTAGCTCCATATACATAACAATACTGTAATGCATTACAGAAAAAGGAACAAAAAATACAGAGTAAGTTCAAAAGAGAAGAAAGGGATTTCTTTTCTAGGATGGCAGTATACCAACTCCCTAGAAAAGCAAGCAAACCTAGGGAAAACTTTTAAAAAGCAATCCTTTAAAGTTTTTGCAAAGTATAACAAGTGCATACCAGAGTGAAGAAACACTTATATGAGAAAAGCTTTCTAAAGCTCAGTAAGAATAGCAAGAGTCTGACATTTGAGCCATGACCCATTCTCTACCTCTTCTTCCAAAGGTTTGTTGGAAGCTACACTCCACCTATGTATATGGGCAGATGTGGTCAGAAAGATGGGGCTTCCTCTCCCCTCAGCTCCCAATCAGGGCTTACTGTATCTCATTGAGAGAGACAGGCTCCCAAGCACTTCTCATCTCCTCCAAGCTGAAGAGGCTGTTTATGAGGAAGGCAACTGAGAGTTCAGGGACTCCCTCTCTCCTCTGGCCCTGTTCAGAAGACAGGAGATCTACCTCATGCGTGGAAGACTGAAGATCTTGCAACCTAACCACTCTTGCCCCAGCTTCAGGTCAAGGTTCCATGCAGGAAGACACAAAGCAAGAAAACAAAAGTTCCTCCCAGAGCCTAGTGTAGTGTCTCAGAAAGCTTGCTCTGGGAAAGCAGTCAGTAGGAAAAGAGCTCACAAAGCTCTCACAATATGAACTGACTTTATTAAAAAAAAAAATTAAATGGGGAAATTAATACCTATGAGCACTCTTAAGACAATATCTCCTCTTAACTATACTCTGTATGATAATTAATGATGAATGTGTGCCTTTATACTTTTGAATAACATCAAGAGGTGGCTGTTCAGTTTCCTGGCACCACTTATGGAAGAGACTTTTTTTCCTCCATTGTATATTCTTTGCCTTCTTTGTTGTATGTTAAATGACCATAGGTGTGGGGGTAAATCTCTGGGCTTTCTATCCTATTCCACTGATCTGTATTTCTGTTTTTGTGCCAGAATCAAAACAATATGGTCCACACTGGTAGTGTGGACTTAAGCCAGGGAATCTTAATTCCTCCAGCTTCATTTTTCTTTCTCAGGGTTGCTTTGGGTATTCAGGGTATTTTGTGTTTTCATATGAATTTAATTGTTTTGTTCTAGCTCTCTGAAAAATGCCATGGGTAATTTGATAGGAATGGCACTGAATCTGTAGATTGCCTTAGGTAGTATAGTCATTTTGATAATATTGAATCTTCCAATCCAAGAACATGGTATATCTTTCTCTGTCATCTTTGACTTCTTTCATCATTGAGTTATAGTTTTCAGAGTATAGATCTTTTACCTCCTTAGGTAAATTGATTCCTAGGTATTTTATTCTCTTTGGTATGTTGGTAAATGGGATTGTTTGCTTAATTTATCTTTCTGGCCTTTTGTGTTTGTGTATAGAAATGCCAGAGATATCTGTATATTAATTTTGTTTCCTGCAACTTTAGTTCAATGGTGAGCTCTAATATTTTTATAATTTTTATTTATTTTCAATTGAAGGATAATTGCTTTATAGTATTGCATTGGTTTCTGCCAAATATCAACATGAATCAGCCGTAGGTTTAACCTATGTCCTTTCCCACTTGAACATCCCTCCTACCTCCTCCTTCCCATCTCACCCTCTAGGTTGTTACAGAGCCCTGGTTTAAGGTTTTTGATAGTGTCTTTAGGACTTTCTATGTATAGTATCATGTCATTTGCAAACAGTGACAGTTTTACTTCTTCTTTTCCAAATTAGATTCCTTTTATTTCTTTTTCTTCTCTGGTTGCTGTGGCTAAGGCTTCCAAAACTATGTTGAATAAAAGTAGTAAGAGTGCAAACTCTTTGTCTTGTTCCTGATCTTAAGGGAGATGCTTTCAGCTTTTCACTGCTGGGAATTATGTTCCCTGAGTGTTTGTCATATGTGCCCTTTATTATGTTGAGGTATGTTTCCTCTATGACCATTTTCTGGAGAGTTTCTGTCTTAAATTGGTGTTGTATTTTGCCAAATGCTTTTTATGCATCTATTGAGATGATCATATATTTTTTATTCTTCAGTTTATAATGTGGTGTATCACACGTATTGATTTGTGGATATTAAAAGATCTTTGCATTCCTGGGATAAACTCTCTTTGATCTTGATATATGATCCTTTCAATATATTATTCAGAAAAAAATTTATTTTCAGGTTGTATGTTTTAAATGGATGACTTGTATGGGTGTGTGAAATATAATACATCCCAATAAAGGAAGGCATTTAAAAAACTAAGCAGATAAATTTTATATATCAGAAAGAAGAAAAGAATTCAAAGCTAGAATCATGAGCTACAGTTGACATTATATAGTCCACCAGAGTAGCAGAAAATGATTAGACTACAGGAGTTGAGGCTTCAACAGGCAAATAAAAATAGGAAAGTGGCATTAGCCTTGTGCATTGTGAGGAGCAGTTTCTGAGATCCCTGTCTAAACTAAAAATCCAAGTACTGTCCATTCTATGAGGTATAGGAAGTCTCCTCTCACTGGATTGAGGATGAGGTACAGAAGGCCACATTTAAAAATAGGACCTCCAATCTTATGTATCATGAGGGTAGTAACAGGTGAAAATTCAGCACTATTCACAGTAAAGCATTGCAAGTGGAGGAATCAACAGGAAAACTCACCCAGAACCAATAATCCCAGGAACCCTGTAGAGACAATGCAGAATCACTTCTCATCGATCTGTTGTCTTCAGATTTCAGGGCAAGAACAACTTTTTTTTTTTTTTTTTTTAAAGCTAAATAAATCCCTCTTGCTGCTGCTAAGTCACTTCATACTGTTAGAAAGTATAAAACCCATGAAAGGTGACAAATTAAGAGATTCACAAATGGTGACTGGAATTTCAGATGCCAACCAATAAAAGTGACATATCACATGGAAGTAATAAAAGACTCTGTAGTTATTTTCTTAAAAGTGATTTTATGACTTCTTTATCCAACGTGTGCTTAATCGCTAAATCGTATCTGACTCTTGGTGACCCCATAGACTGTAGCCCACCAGGCTGTGTGTCCATGGGATTTTTCCAAGCAAGAATACACCCATAAGTCATGGGAAATGACCTGTTTGATTCATGTTCTCCTGGACATGGCACAAATTGATGCTTTTTTCACTCTCCACTGCACTCAGTTCTTCAGCATTTACTATCTAGTCTTGTTCTCATTTGCCAATAGTCTATCACTTCCCAAGAATTTGGCTCATGTTCTACTTGGTAATTTCCTCCATTTTAATATCCTTCTGATGCTTCCTGTTCAACTTTTCAAAGCCTGCTTTCTGCTCTGAATCCTTTCAAAGAGACAATTTTTTTTTTCCTCTCAGAATATTATAACATGGCTGTTATTTATCTGTTACTTATAACTTACCATAGTGCACTCCCTTTGGAGTCCTTTCATGTCTGTCTCATTCTGTAAATTACAAATTTCTGGGAAGTAGTTCTTAACCACATTAGTTACCTTCTCCACAACTTCTATACCCCATGTACACTGTAAAGATCTGCCACATATCAAGGCAAAAACAATAAATATTAAAAGTCTAAGCCAAAAAAATAGAAATCCTTTTAAAATTTTTATAATCCTTTATCTAACTGAAATTCATTGTCATTGTCAGGAAGATTTGTAATATCAACAGTGAATACCTTGTTACATTTAGCAGATTGAGAGAAATTCAGAAAAATCTACCCTAGACAGGCAAGAGAAGCTGTTCGTAAGAAGCTAACAGGGACTGTACTAAACTTTATACTTAGGCTTTGTCTCATGTGGTTCTCACAGTATTTCAGTTTCCTATCTTGTAAATGAGACTTGGAATTGTTAAATAGCTTGCCTTTGTTTTTTCAGCTAAATAGGATGGGTATCAGATTTGAACCAGGTCTTTCTGATTTCTAAACCACTTCAAAAAGTAGTGCTTTTGCTGGGATATGCATCAATGCAAAAAAACCGCAGGGTTATGTATGATGAGATGGTAAATGTCTGTTTGTGTTTCTGATTGCTTGTCTGGGTCAGCTTACCTTCACAAATCAAAACAGTGATGACTCGCAAATGAGTTCAATAGCTTAGAATATATTGTGACATATAGTATTTCTGGATTTTCTCATTTACCTAGGATCACACCAATTTACTTTGATGTTGCATTAGCAATTAGAGATTTTGACAGCTTCATCTGTATTATATGTGTATCCTTTTATGCAGTAATAAGGTGAGAATGTTATGATTACAGGATGTCTTCAGTAACAGACGCTTGAAAACTGGGATGTCTATCAAGTGTGTCGTGTGTCTAATTAAAACTATTCATGGATTTAGAGAAAAATATTTGCTAATAGTTAAGATATTTTTCTACCTTTCCTGGCATGTGTTAATCATACTCCTGGTATATGTTCAAAAAATAATGAAAAAATAGTTTTTTTTTTAAGTGAATAAAAAGCTAATAGTTTGATAACAAAACATTTGTCAAAAATACATTTATAAACCATGAGGCATAGTTTAATTCCCAATGTGATATAGTGAGATCTGTATACTGGAGCTAGAAAATCAAGTTTAAATTCCAGCTCTCCTACTTAGTAGCTACATAATCCAGAGGAACTCACTCAATTGCTTGGGCTCTCTTTTTTTAAAATTTAATCTAATTAATAGATAATTATATTTGCTTCAAAATGTTTTTTATTGGAATTAAATGAGTTTAAGAAGAAAAGCCAAAACTAATACATTTGTTAAAACCCTTGAAGTCTTTTTAAAAGAGTTTATCAGTAAGAATGGCCATCTATTAATGCTTGTGAAAGACACTGAATAGGTAACATATCTAATTTATATATATAATAAATATACATATAGTGATAAATGTATTATAAATAATAATTATTATATTGTATATAGTAATAACAGATACACACATATATAATCACTTTAAAGAGGTAAGCAGACATTTTAATATAGTTGTTATATGTACAGCNATTAATGCTTGTGAAAGACACTGAATAGGTAACATATCTAATTTATATATATAATAAATATACATATAGTGATAAATGTATTATAAATAATAATTATTATATTGTATATAGTAATAACAGATACACACATATATAATCACTTTAAAGAGGTAAGCAGACATTTTAATATAGTTGTTATATGTACAGCCTTTAGAACCAGCTGGTTGGGTATAAAAATGTCTCTCCCACCTACCAACTTTGTGAATTTGATAAGACACTCAAACTTTGAAAACCTTAATTTCCTCCTCTATAAATGGGCATATTAATATAATTTGCTTCATTTTGTATTCCAGAATAATTAAATGACATATATTTAATATATTGCTTTGTACTTTGTGAATACTCAGTAGATGATAGGCATCTCTGTTATTTTTACTTAACCAGTGAGGAAACAGAGGTTCAGTTAAGTATCTTCCCTATGTTTCCATAGGTATAAATTAGCAGAATTAGAATTAGAATTTGCTTCTGTAAAACTCTAGAACTAATACTCTTTTCCTACAACATGCAACAGTTCACATTAAGCTGATTTATTTTCCCCAATAATGGAGTTTTTTTCTTTGTATCTTGATATGTCTGAATTCTACAATGACTTACCTTCTTGTACAAAGTATTTTAATTGTGGATCATGGATTAAAAAAAAATTCAAACCTCTGAATGCAGGATTCTAGTTGAGTGTTTCTGAAAATTATACTTAAAAATGATTAGCAGGGTCTCAGTGTGAGAATCAAACTAGGATTTTCATACGAATTGTTTTCATTAATAAAAAAAAAACATGAACCAGTAATTATATAGTGATTTTGGATTTACAATTATTAGAATTTATAAACATTTTATCATTTTGAACCCCTAAAAATGTTGTGAGATAGGTTAGAGAAGACAGGACAATAAAGAACCTGAGGCTTGGGAGTTAACAGAGTTAGGCCAACGCTGAAGACGTAGTAATGGTAGAGCTGAGTTTGAACCCATGCTGCCTCTCTGTGGGAGTGTACTTTTAGGGTATCACTAATAAAGCCCAAGTACTTTAAGCAAGAAATAAGAAGTGCTTTGCAACCCAGTTCCATCCAATTTTAATATTGGTGCCTTTTTTTTTTTTTGTCCTAACTGACATTTACCTCAAAAACAAATACAGA
>SJYX01001872.1:66822-96008 GCA_006410675.1 Oreotragus oreotragus
ATGCTATCTAGGTTGGTCATAACTTTTCTTCCAAGGAGTTAGCGTCTTTTAATTTCATGGCTGCAGTCACCATCTGCAGTGATTTTGGAGCCCTAAAAACTAAAGTCTGACACTGTGTCCACTGTTTCCCCATCTATTTCTCATGAAGTGATGGGACCGGATGCCATGATCTTCGTTTTCTGAATGTTGAGCTTTAAGCCAACTTTTTCACTCTCCTCTTTCACTTTCATCAAGAGGCTTTTTAGCTCCTCTTCACTTTCTGCCATAAGGGTGGTGTCATCTGCATATCTGAGGTTATTGATATTTCTCCTGGCAATCTTGATTCCAGCTTGTGCTTCTCATGATGTACTCTGCATATAAGTTAAATAATCAGGGTGACAGTATACAGGCTTGACATACTCCTTTTCCTATTTGGAACCAGTCTATTTTCCATGTCTAGTTCTTAACTGTTGCTTTCTGACCTGCATATAGGTTTCTCAAGAGGCAAGTCAGGTGGTCTGGTATTCCCATCTCTGTCAGAATTTTCCACAGTTTATTGTGATCCACACAGTCAAAGGCTTTGGCATAGTCAATAAAGCAGAAATAGATGCTTATTTAATGCTGACATAATGAAGACAGAATAGTGTAGGGTAAACAGTTGTTACTGCAAAGGATCCAGAGTATATTTGTGTCTGTCAAATGAGGCTTCATGTGTGTGGGCTCCTTGTGGCTGTGTGGGAATAGGCTTTGACATAAACTGATGAAGTGGGAGGGTTGTTTCCATGTGTTTTATCTACCTCTAGTGAAAAATGTTTTCGTTTCATCACCCAGACTTTATGTGGTGGCTGTTGTTTGCATTCCTTCCAGTGATATCTGTTCTGTATGTCTATTAAGACATTGGTAAAAAAAAAAAAAAATAACAATAAGAAAATAAAACACTGTGTGATATAGCCTCAATTCTGAAGATCCAGTGGCATGGAAAGGAAAATATTGTTTGCTTCTCCACACATCAAAGACTCTTCATCAGAAAGAACTTCCAGAGAGCTGATGGGAGATGATTCATAAACTCTGACCACTCCCAAAGGGAAAAAAATCCCTCTATCAAAATGACAACTATATAGGCCATGCGCTCTTCTGTGCTATGATTTCTATGTCATACCTCTTCAGGTTCCTAATCAAAATCTCTTTGGCTTGTTGCCTTTTGCTCTGAAAATTCTGCTTCTGTTTATATCTACAGATTATCCATCCACTCAGGGACACAGAGCTGATAAAGATAACAAAGACTCAGTAGATAAATCATTGACTGAAAACTCCTCTAAATATCTGGAGGATGAGATAGAATATGGAAGACAACATGAACAACGTCTTACTCTCATACTTTACAATGTTGGTGACAGAATGTGGGTATTAAAAGTTTAGGGTCTGGATCTTTTTTTTTTTTTTTTCTTACTGTATGCTTGGACAACTTAACCTGTTAAATTCTTTTGTAATCTCTGAAATTAATAATTAGGATGCATAACCAATGAGGATTTTTTGAGAATTAAATTCTCAAAAACAGTTTTTGACACTATAGAGGCATCCATAAATGCTTTCTGGTAAAATTACAAATATATCATTTGACTGCTGTAAAAGTCATATGTGATTAACACATTAAGCAACATTAGGCCCAAATCATGGGTTAAGAAAATATGCCCTGATGGTCAAATGAAGATAAGCTACTTATAGTAGCCAAGTTGTTCAGTCATGTCCGAATCTTTGTGACCCCATGAACTATACAGTCCATGGAATTCTCCAGGCCAGAATACTGGAGTGGATAGCCTTTCCCTTCTGCATGAGATCTTCCCAACCCAGGGATCGAGCCCAGGTCTTCCGCATGCAGGCAGATTCTTTACTCTCTGAGCCACCAGGGAAGCCTTCAAGGCTACTTCTGGCATGTCCAGATGAGGTTGGCAAATCCTTTCCTCAAAAGTAAATATATAGTTAGACCAAACTGCCAAAACAGCCATTTTGGTTCTCTGTAATTTAACCAAATGCATACAGCAAATGGAAATGCCTTTTTTTTTTGTTTGTTTTTATGAGAAACTACTAAATTTCAGCTAAGAATAGTGGGTGTCTATAGCATTGTTGCCTGGAGCTGCTCCCATCTGCTTCCCTTTCCAGCTTAGCAGTCAGTTTGCTTCTATCAGAGAGAGACAAACTGAGAAAATCAGCAGCATTGATGCTGGAGAAAAATCAGTTGAGTAGAAGGCAGAAACTCTGCACCCAGCAGAGAAAAGCAAAGGCCTGCAGATTCCCTAGACTGTGATTTCAGTCGCAGTCAAGGTCAATGGCAAAGCCACAGACTAAATGGGGATTTAACAGGAAAATCTGGGAGGTAAGCTAGCCATGGACAGCCTGGATACACTAAGTATGTCTGAATATGGACAAAGGCTGTGCAGATTTGCATCAAACAATCCATATAGTTCAAGATATCCAAACATTACCAGCAAGAGGAGGCTGCACATGTAAAGGACACACGAGAAGTTCTAGCAAAAATAAAATGGGGGCAGATGGAAAAGTGCTTAACTTTGAGTGTGGTAGTAAAACTATTCATGGACCCATCAGTCAGTCCTGTCCTGCACAATACTGAGAGCAAATACCTCCTTAAATTCCCTCTCAAGGTTCCTTACTGGTCTCACTTTAGTCCTGGCCCTGCAGTGCAGTCACACAGGCTACTCCTAGCTAGCTCCATTTAAAATAAGAGTAACAACAACAGTAATAAAACTAAACTAAGCAAAGACCTCAGGTAGCACATTGTGAGAGATTTCATTAATGTAGTCCAGCCATGTTACTAAATAAACAAAGAAAAAAGAGCAATAACCTTCTGGGGGATGGGGGAATAAAAATCAGAAGCAATAGTTACTATAAGATACTATCCTTTTCAGAGAATTATCCTTTTCAGAGAATTCCTTTATTATTTCTTATATCATTCTATATTATTTCTAAATTACACAATTTCTTATATAATTCTATATTATTTCTTATAAACCAAGTCTGTTAGCAATTGGTTTTATTAGTTTGGGGTTATCTATGAATGCCTTTATTTCACCTCCAATCCTGAAGAAGAATATTGCTAGATATAGAATTCTTTTTGGTTCACGTCCCTTTTTCTTAGTCATTCCACTGCTTTCAGGGCTTTGTTATATCAAATTAGAAGTCTGTTGTTAATCATATTGATGTTCTTCTTTACTGAGAAGTTATTTTTCTCTTTATGGCTAACATAAGGTCATAAACATTTTATGCTACATTTGATCAAGAGGTTTTATAGTTTTGTTTAGACTTTAGACTTAGGTGTATGTCTGTTTTGAGCCTTTTTTAAATCTAAAGATATCCAGTTGCTCTAGCTCTGATTGTTGAAATGACTATTTTTTTCTCCATTTAATTGCCTTTGTACCTTTGATGCTGGGAGGGATTGGTGGCAGGAGGAAAAGGGGACGACAGGGGATGAGATGGCTGGATGGCATCACCAACTCGATGGATGTAAGTTTGAGTGAACTCTGGGAGTTGATGATGGACAGGGAGGCCTGGTGTGCTGCGGTTTATGGGGTCCCAAAGAATCAGACACAACTGAGTGACTGAACTGAACTGTACCTTTGATAAAAGTATACTTTCCACATAGGTGTGGGACTACTACTGGATTCTCTAATGTTTGTGGTTAGAAAGTGTATTCTGACATCGTTGAGTGTGCATTGTATAAATATCTAAAAATATCAATTACTAAAATTTGATGTATTTCTTATGTATGTTTACCTGTGTCTGCTTTTAATATTTTCAGAGAACTATTAAATTGTTTAAAAATATCTGTAGACATGTCTTAGTATCTGAGGCCCTAAGGATGAAGGCAAAAGAAATGAGAAACTTGTAACTGAGCAGATTATGAACTCTTAGAGAAGCTTTTCCTTTTTCCAAATGATGCTATCTATCTCTGAAACAAATTGAGTTTGTCTCTCCTTTTCTAGCATTGTTTTATCTAATCTAAATTCTCAGATTCCATAAAACATTCACGTTGTCTGATACCAAAATTTCATTTGTCTCAGCTCCTACTGATTTTTCTTTATGTTTTCTAGTTCCTTGTTAAAATTCTCACTGTGTTCATCTATGCTTTCTTCCAAGTTCAGTTAGCATCCTTAATACTTTGTACTCTTTATCTGACAAATTACTTCTCTTTTTCATAAGTTGTTTGTCTCAGGTTTCCGCACCCCCCCCCCTTTGCTCTTTTATTGGTAACAAATCCCTCTTCGTTTCATTTTGTTTAACTTTATGAAATTTGGGGAAAGAGTTAACTAGTCCCAGTCTGTAAGGGGTGTGTTTGTGTGTGAGATTCTCTGTGTAGTTTATGTGTGCCCAGTGGCTTTGGTAGGAGAGTTGGATCTGAAATGAGCAAGGCTCACACCTTCCCCCGTGGGTGTGCTGGCAGCTGTCATCTTGATATGAGAGGGGGCTGGAGATGGAGGGGATAGAGCCAAAGCCAGGTGTGACCTGGGGCTTCTCCTATTCTCAGTGGCCATCACTGCCCTCTTGAGGGCAGGGTCAGATGCCAAGATGCTGAAGCTGTGGCCCTGAGGGTTGGAGATTAGCTGACTCCATTTCTTGTAAGTGTGCATTTTTACCACTCTCAGCAATGACACTTTTGCTTCAGAAGGGAACAGTTCTGGAGTGAGAGGGGCCGCAGTTGGTGCCTGATGCAGGCTGGGGTGCTCACTGGGGTGGTCCTGGAGTTCCAGTTAGAGCTACAGACAACTGCCGATCCACCACCTCTGCAAGCAGCAATCATGGCCACCCTCGCC
Organism: Oreotragus oreotragus; assembly: GCA_006410675.1. Classification (NCBI taxonomy): domain Eukaryota; kingdom Metazoa; phylum Chordata; class Mammalia; order Artiodactyla; family Bovidae; genus Oreotragus; species Oreotragus oreotragus. The sequence continues at coordinate 71,628 of SJYX01001872.1, forward strand.
CCATTCAGACTGGTGCCAAGCCTGACCTGGTTTCGTTCACCTCAGGTGCTCACTCTCTCTAGCCTTTCCTCTGGGGGAAGTTGCTGCAGAGCTAGAGATGTCAGAGGGACACTTGACCTGGGCCAGAGTGCATGCCGAGGTGGTCCTGAAAAACTGTCCTGAGCGGCAGGTGCTTTCAGTCTGCTTCCTCTGCTTGTTCCTGAGAGTGAGCAGGTATGGTGAGCTCTTCACCAGAGAATAGGTTCCTATAGGTCTTCCTTAAGTCCCACTTGTTCAAAACCAGGAAACGGGACTTGTCTTCCTAGTGTCGGACGGAGATGTCCAATATGTGGCTCAGATTGCGCACTTGCCGAGATCTCCAAGCCTGATCTCCAAGCCTATATAATCACCCTCCTATTCTGTGTCCCCTCTTAGGGACTCGGTTCCGTACCTGATCTCATCTCTTCCCTTTGAACCTGTCTCCTGTGGATCTTTTTAAATAGCCTTTTGTTGTTGTAGAGAATAACTGAAATAGATGATTGAAGAGTGGCCAAAGAGCACTGCTTAAAAAAAATCAGACAGTACAACCTTCAAGACCAAATTTTTTCTTTTATGTAAGGAATCCCAATTTCAAAAGGCCAAATGATGATCTATAGATTATTTAACTTATTCCTCAATATTTAAATTTTCTTTATAGTGCCTGTAGCATCTCATTACCAGTTTTTGGGGGCTAATGTCTCATTTTATAATCTTGTTTTTTCTTAAAGGTGAAATTAAATAGAGCTTTGCACCAACTCCCAAACTCTGAAAGTCTATATCAAAAGTCTTAAACCTCCTTTTTCATCTCTGGGACATTGCTACCGGTTATAATTGAGCTTCTGATAAATTTTATCTAGGCAAATTGAATGTCTATCATATTTAATTTCTAATAAAGTGTCTGTTTTCTGAACACTAAAATTTAGAACTGTCTTCTAAACTAATTGTGAAGTTACAGAACAACATGTTTTTACAATTTCAATCTAAATGTCTTCAGTGTAAACTATTTTATTAGCACTTCAAATTCCATCAGTTCAGTTCAGCTCAGTCACTCAGTTGTGTCCGACTCTGTGACCCCGTGAATCGCAGCACGCCAGGCCTCCCTGTCCATCACCAACTCCCGGAGTTCACTCAGACTCACGTCCATCAAGTCCGTGATGCCATCCAGCCGTCTCATCCTCGGTCATCCCCTTTTCCTCCTGCCCCCAATCCCTCCCAGCATCAGAGTCTTTTCCAAAGAGTCAACTCTTCGCATGAGGTGGCCAAAGTACTGGAGTTTCAGTTTTGACATTAGTCCTTCCAATGAACACCCAGGACTGATCTCCTTTAGATGGACTGATTAGATCTCCTTGCAGTCCAAGGGACTCTCAAGAGTCTTCTCCAACACCACAGTTCAAAAGCACAATTCTTCGGCACTCAGCTTTCTTCACAGTCCAACTCTCACATCCATACATGACCACCGGAAAAACCATAGCCTTGACTAGATGGACCTTTGTTGGCAAAGTAATGTCTCTGCTTTTTAATATGTCATCTAGGTTGGTCATAGTTACATATAAAAATGTGCTGAATTTCTCACTCTAGAAATGAATATGCTTAATAGTGAAAAATTATATATAGTGATCAAAAATACTTGAAGTATATATAATAAACTCATTTAGCTTCTGAAATGAAATCCTCAGATGTGTTTTCTCATTTGCTTTAGTAAAATTCTTAATTTCTATGTGGTTATTGATTGATGGCAAAATGGTTTCCTTCAGATATGTTTATATCTGTGGATAGAATGTATGTAAAAAATTAAAACTTTGTAGGAAGCCCAGCTGACCTTTTCCTAGCCCAACATAACCTTCAGGCTAATATTGCAAATTTATATGGAGAAAAGGAACTCAAATTAATAATGATTATATTTTTTAGTGTGTTACTTTTTAAAAATATGTACACATTGCCTTTGTCTTTTTCTCTAATGAAATATTGGCAATTCTTGGAGACCATGAATGTGATAAAATTCTGAAATTACTAACAAAATTTGAACTAGGCAAAGATTTCTTCTGTATTCTTTGTGTTCAATTCTTTTCACAGAGCTACTGTTTAAAAACTCACTTTCATCTCTGTTTTTTACTTTCTCTTCCCCTTTGGAATTGCTAAAACTCTGGAATCTATAACTAAAAATTTTCATACAGTTACAATAATTCTGTAGTCAGGAATGAGAAAAACAGGCTGAAGTAAAACCAGTGGACCATATGAAAATCTCCATTTTTATTAGATACTAAAATCTATTCTAATAGTCTGATTTTGACTAATTTATATTTTTTCCAGGGAAAATGTTAGTAAAATCAGCAGTAAAATCTATATGTCAGAAAAATGTCATTGATAATAGCAGGAAATAGTTAAGAAAGCTCTTCAAAAGATTAAGAAATAATAATAAATCTACAACAATGTATATATTTCATTAATATACTCTTGTAACTTGCAAAATTTAATATTTTCATACACACACACACACACACTTAAGACATCACATAAGAGTTCATTCTAGCAGTTAAGAAATTCTTACAGTTACATACATGCCACATAAGAACGTTGGAAAAGAAAGACTTTTAATTCGAAAATAAATAACATAAGCTTCTGGTTCTAAGAATGGAAGAGTAACTTCTGGATTCTAGAAATAAAGAAGGGACTTGGTCAGATTTACTTTCTTCAGAAAAATAAGAAAAAGAAAATCTCAGAGAAATATCTGAAGTTGCTCTTTGAAGGTACTAAACAGTGATCAAAACTGGGAGAAACCAGAGCAAAATATATCTAGAAAGATGAATTTCAATTTCCCCAGTCTTGCTAGGATGGCAAAAAGAAACAGGTTGAGGTTAGAAAGTGTTGGAGTTTTAAGAGCAGCCAGTGTAGGTCAGGTCCAGGAAAGAGAGTGACAGAAGGAGTGATACCAAAGAATCTACATTTAATTCATCCCAGTCATTGGATGAGGACTCAACCATGTGTGTCTCGGTGAGACCTAACAGGACATGGTAAAACTCCAGCCCTTAGATGCAAAAAGAATTGTACGGAGTTCAGTGGCTTACTTCTCAAAGGCCACAAATTGGAATCTGAGTACAACCAAGTTAACTGCCTGCAGAAACAAGTTTTCAGAGGAACTTAACACAATGTACCTTTTCTAAGTGTTTCCCTAATAGCTCAGTTTCTAAATTTTCTAAAGCTTAACATTCATAAAATTAAATATATATATAGTAAGAAATTACTAGAAATGTAAAATTCAGACTTTTGTGACCTATATTCAAAAAAATGAACGTTTGATAGAAAACAACTGAGGTAATCAGAGGTCATAATTAACATAGAAGGACTCCAGATCTAGTTCTGCAAATGTATTCAAATGCATTCACAGTAAGTTAACAGAGGTCAAATGTCAGTAAAAAAAAAAAAAAAAAAAAGAAACGATTAAAATATATAAATTTAAAACTAGAAAATACAGTAACTAATTAAAAATATTAACTAGAACAGGGGACTTCCCTGGTGATCCAGTGGCTAAGACTCTGTGCTGTCAATGTGGAGAGCCTGGGTTCGATCCCTAGGGGTCAGGGAACTAGATCCCATGTGCTGCAACTAGGAACTAGTACAGCCAAATGATTAAATATTTAAAAAAATATATTAGCTAGAGAAGAATAGCAATGGTGGAAATGATCAATGAACTTGAGAACTGATCAATAAAAGTTATATAATCTGAAGAACACAGAACAAAACTGAAAGAAAAATCTTATAAACCTGTATGAAATGCTACATATACAAATGCTACATTACATGTATAACTAGAATTCCTGAAGGAGAGAAGAGGAAGAATGGGTCATGAAGAAGAGAAAAATCAGAGAAATAATGGGTGAAATATCCCAATTTATAGCTCCAAGAAGCTCTATACAATAGCGCAGAAGCATAAATATGATAGCCATTATACTATGCACATCACTAAATGCTGAAATTAAAAATAAAGATAAAATATTGATAGTAGCCACAGAACATTTAGATATTACATATAAGAGGACAGTGATTCAAAATATGGTTGCTTTCTCAGGAGAAACAATTGTGGCTAAATGACAGTGAAACAACTGCTTCAAAGTACCCAAAGAAAATAGGTCTAAAGAGACAATTCTACATTCACAGAAATTCTTTCAGAATTAAGAATGGAGTAAAGGCATTTTCTGCTAAATACTGAGTACTTCATTACCAGAATATCTGCCTTAAAGGAAATTTCAATCTACATAATTAAATGGGAATCACCTGAAATAATATATAGTAAATATCAGTATATACAGAAGAACCTCTGCCTCACTCTCTCATTATTTATTTAAAATACAATGACCACTTCAAGCAAATAGTATAACACAACAGATAACTGCATGTTTATAAATTATATATGATAAAATAGCCTAAAAATTAGGTATGTTGCAAGCCTCTATATTTTATATGAGATGATAAAATACATGAGGTAATGCCAATACTTTAATAGTTAATGGAAGATGACAAAGACTATACATGTGTTAAGTAGCAGTAATAATCATTATGATTAGTTAACATGACAGAGTTGACCTAACCCACGTGGAAAAGATAAATGGTGAGCTTTGAGATATAAGAATATTGAGCATCACAGATGTGAGTTTTGCCTCCTTTGTCTTACCATAGTAATGTTAATTTCCAGTTACTGGCATTGAATTATTACTGATTATTATCCCAGTTGTAATACTGAGGCTTAGATAAGGTAAGTTTTTGCTTTCTTCGTATAAAAAAGGGAAACTGAGGGAAGGACAATGGGAGATTTATTTTTCATGTTATTAGTTTTATAGGTTAATGTTTTAGTGTGCATACTTTATTTCAAAAATAAATAGTTATATGTATTACAATTAAATCAGATTGTTTTACTATTTTCCTGAAGCTGAAACCTTAAATTTTAGAACATTTTATATTTAACTTCTCAGTTTATTTATTGGACTGTAGAATTAAATATAGACACTGACTCACTTCAGAAGGCAAAGTGACAAAAGAGTTGGCAAACTTATGTAAGTACCTAAATATAATAAAAGTAAGCACTATTAAGAGATCTTTGTCTATATTTTCAGATTTAGTCTATACAAAAATATGTACAGATACATACATAAACATACAAACATGTAAATTCAAAAACTTTTTGCTAACAAAACCCAGGTTGGAAACTGCATTTTTCTAGATAAGTGCTTCAGGAAATTAACCCTGTGATACTCATTTGTGTCTGATTACAAAAATATAAGTTATACAGATTGATTCATTGAAAAATACATGAGTCCATGGCATTGATGATGGGAGGAGAGAAAAGAAGGAATAGAATAAAAATTTGAAGACTAGAGTAAAGTCTCAGTAATATTGCATAGTTAGTTGTATGTAATGTACCTTTTCTGTATACCAAATGAAGTAATGTAAGTTGAAACTGCTATTAAAGATATATAAAATGAAAAATACAGTCTTAAAAGCATTTTATCTTAACTAGTAAAAGTGTTTTGTCTTAAATGCTTAAATTATCACTCTTCAGCTACTATTTTTATTACAGTTTGTGACATATAATCTTTTCTGCAAGGAGATTGACATTGTGGAATAAATTAGGTAACAGTGTGTTCACTCTTTTCTCTGAATTAAAAAGATATCTAAATAGTTTACTATTTATACTCTCAAGTGTTATGTTCGAGATATGCAAATAAGGTGTTGTTTCCTTCAATCTATATTTATTGTTTTCAAATATTCTATATCCTTTCCTATTTTCTATATATATGTATTCAATATATATATAGAAATCTCTTATTACAGTTGCAGATTATTTTTTCTCTTTTGTCTTTTTCCCCTTGAAATTTTACCAGTTTTTATGTAATCTGAAGCTCTGTTATTAGGTACAAACATTTTAAGATACTGATGTCCTCTTGACAGATTGACTACTAATATGAAATACTTTTTATATGTGGTACTCCTCTTTCTCTGCAAGATACTTCAGCTGATGTTAATAAAACCAATTCTAACTTCTACTTTCTTTTAGTTTTAGCGAGATATAGTTTTTATCCTTTTAACTAGTTTATATCTTTACATTTGAAACGTTTCTGATCAATAGCACATAGTAGAGTCTATCCAACATGATAAGCTTTTACTTTTGAGTGGGATATTTATGCCATTTATATTTAACTTGACTGTTGATATGGTTATTAAATCTGTCTTCTTGTTACTTGTTTTCTGCTTGTGTCATGTGTTGCTTCCATTTTACCCTTTTTTTTCTGACTTCTTTTGAATTTTCAATATATCTAGCTTTACAGTTTTTACTTGCTACAACTGTTTCTTTTACTTCAGTTATTGTTTTAGGGGTTACAATGTATATTTGATCTTAGTCACAGTTTATCTACAAATGATACTAAACATTCTCATGCACAGTATAAGAATCCTAAGATAATATACTTCCAATTCTCCCCTCCAGCCTTTCTGTTATTGTTGTCAATCATTTACTTTTACATATATTATAAATATTATACTTCATTGTTATTATTTTGTTTAAAAATGTATATACCTTTTAAAGAACTTTAAACATAAAAAGCTATACATATTTAGTAGTTAACATTTCTAGTATTATTTTTTCATTTTTTTGTATCCATATGTATATAATTGTTCTTCCACCTGAAAAGCTTCCTTTAATGTTTACAGTAAGTCTAGTTTGCTGTTTATAAATTATTTCAATGTTTGTAAGTCTGATAAAGTTTTTGCATATTCACTGCATATAAACATGTAAGTTGACTGATACACGGCTTCAGTGCATTAAGTATATCAGTCTGTTGTCTTCACACTTACATTGATTATGAGAAATCTGCTACTATTTTTATGTTTTTTTGCTCTCTGTAATTGCTTTATTCCTTAAAGTTAAAAAAATTCTCATGTAAAAATATTTGTGTCACGGATTTGATCAATTTGTTTATGAAATTCATGTCTTTTCTTTATATTTCTTGTGCTTGCGGTTCATTGAGCTTCTTGGAAAATTTGGGATCATTGTTTTCTCAATTATTTTTCTGACACCTTTGTTTTCTTCCTTTGGGAACTCCAGTTATTTGGCTGGCCAGAAAGATCATTTGGGTTTTTCTATGCGATGTTACAAACGAACTTTTTGGCCAACCCAGTACATATATGTTAGGCCTACTGAAGTTGCCTCACTGTTTTCTAATCCACTTTCTATTCTCTAAATTCTGTCTTTCCTTTGTGTGATATTTTGAGTAATTTTCAAATTCACTAATGTTTTCTTTTGCAATATCTAATCTGCCATAATCCAGATCCACGTATTTTTCATCTCAGATATTATAATAGCTTTTATTTTTAGAATTTAATTTATGTCTTTAAAAATATTTTCCATTGTTTTACTTTACCTTTTAAATAACTATAGAAATAATATAATTTAGGATTATCATACTAATAATATAGTATATAATATATACTATATAATTATAAATTATATAGTAATATATAATATATAGTATATATTATAATATAGTAAAATAATAATTTATACATTATAATAACAATTTATTCATTGTTATTTTTATGAAAATTCTAATATCACTTTCAATTTCAGGTTGGTTTTGATTGATTCATGTTTCTCCTTATACAAATCATTTTCCTGCTGTTTTGTGTGCCTGTTTTTAACCAAATTCCAGTGCATATTTTTTCTTTCCTGTAAATTTGAATGAATTTACTATGGTATGATTTGCTTCTTAGGGTCTTGAACTTAAGACATGATTAGTCTATGGCTAATTACCCTCCATTCCTGATATAATACCCTTCTAAGAAGGGTATAAAGTGTACTCTCCTCTATACACCACAAAGATTTTACAGTCCAGGTGGTGGGAATAGGCACTATTCTGTTCTTACGTGAGGTAACTATTGGGTACTGCTCATTTTCTAAATTAATTTTGTTGCCTTTTTTTAAGATTCAGTTTTCCTTTTAGATTTTTCTTTGTATCCTTCCTCCTTTACTTCTTTTCTCTTTCGTTTCCTTCATTATTTACTTTTTTCTCTCATTATCTTAATCCTCCCATAGGCCCTGCTCTTATTCATTCTTCTTTCCCATTTGTCTTTGAAATATATGAAAGTGCTTTAACTGTGGACATAGCATTGTGCTAAATCTGGGTATATATTTGTTGTTGTTTTTTAGTCACTAAGTTTTGTTGGACTCTCTTGTGACCCCATGGACTGTAGCCAAAATGGAGAACTCTATATAGTCAGCAAAAACAAGACAAGGAGTTGACTGTGGCTCAGATCATGAACTCCTTATTGCCAAATTCAGACTTAAATTGAAGAAAGTAGGGAAAACCACTAGACCATTCAGCTATGACGTAAACACATCTCTTGTGATTATACAGTGGGGTGACAAATAGATTCAAGGGAATAGATCTGATACACAGAGTGCCTGAAGAACTGTGGACAGAGGTTCATGACATTGTATAGGAGACAGGAATCAAGACTGTCCCCAAGAAAAAGAAATGCAAAAAGGCAAAATGGTTGTCTGAGGAGGCTTTAAAATAGCTGTGAAAAGAAGAGAGGGAAAAGGCAAAGAAAAAAAGGAAAGATATACCCATTTGAATGCAGAGTTCCAAACAATAGCAAGGAGAGATAAGAAAGACTTCCACAGTGATCAATGCAAAGAAATTGAGGAAAACAAGAGAATGGGAAAGACTAGAGATCTCTTCAAGAAAATTAGAGATACCAAGGGAATATTTCATGCAAAGATGGGCACAATAAAGGACAGAATGGTGTGGACCTAACAGAAGCAGAAGATATTAAGAATAGGTGGCAAGAATACACAGAAGCACTGTACAGTAAAGATCTTCATGACCCAGATAATACGAGGGTGTGATCACTCACCCAGAGCCAGACATCCTGGAATGTGAAGTCAAGTAGGCCTACAAACAAAGCTAGTGGAGGTGATGGCACTCCAGTTGAGCTATTTCAAATCCTACAGTATGATGCTGTGTAAGTNATATTAAGAATAGGTGGCAAGAATACACAGAAGCACTGTACAGTAAAGATCTTCATGACCCAGATAATACAAGGGTGTGATCACTCACCCAGAGCCAGACATCCTGGAATGTGAAGTCAAGTAGGCCTACAAACAAAGCTAGTGGAGGTGATGGCACTCCAGTTGAGCTATTTCAAATCCTACAGTATGATGCTGTGTAAGTATTGCACTCAATATGCCAGCAAATTTGAAAACTCAGCAGTAGCCACAGGAATGGAAAAGGTCAGTTTTCATTCCAATCCCAAAGAAAGGCAATGCCAAAGAATGCACAAACTACCGCACAATTGCACTCATCTCACATGCTAGCAAGGAGAAGAAAATGGCAACCCACTCCAGTATTCTTGCCTGGAGAATCCCAGGGATGGGGGAGACTGGTGGGCTGCCGTCTGTGGGGTCACACAGAGTCAGACATGACTGAAGTGACTTAGCAGCAGCAGCAGCAGCACATGCTAGCAAAGTAATGCTCAAAATTCTCCAAGCCAGGCTTCAACAGTACGTGAACTGTGCGCCTCCAGATGTTCAAGCTGGATTTAGAAAAGGCAGAGGAATCAGAGATCAAATTACCAACATCTGCTGGATCATGGAAAAAGGAAGAGAGTTACAGAAAAACATCTATTTCTGCTTTATTGACTGTGACAAATCCACTGACTGTGTGGATCATAGCAAACTGTGGCAAATTCTTCAAGAGATGGAAATACCAGACCACCTGACTTGCTTCCTGAGGAATCTGTAGGGAGGTCAGAAAGCAAGTTATGACCAACCTAGACAGCATATTAAAAAACAGAGACAAAGTTCTGTCTAGTCAAAGCTATGGTTTTTCCAGTAGTCATGTATGGATGTGAGAGTTGGACTATAAAGAAAGTTGAGTGCTGAAGAACTGATGCTTTTGAACTGTGGTGTTGAAGAAGATTCTTGAGAGTCTCTTGGATTGCAAGGAGATCCAACCAGTGCATCAGGAAAATCAGTCCTGAATATGAAGCTGACACTCCAATACTTTGGCCACCTGAAGTGAAGAACGGACTCATTTGAAAAGACCCTGATGCTGGGAAAGATAGAAGGCAGGAGGAGAAGGGGATGACAGAAGATGAGATGGTTGGATGGCATCACCGACACAATGGACATGAGTTTGAGTAGACTCTGGAACTTGGTGATGGACAGGGAGGCTGGGCGTGCTGCCGTCTATGGGGTGCAAAGAGTTGGAGTGACTTAACTGAACTGGACTGTAACGCACCTGGCTTCTCTGTCCATTGGATTTCCCAGGACGGAACACTGGAGTGGCTTGCCATTTCCTTCTCCAGGGTTCTCCCTGACACAGGAATCAAACACACATATCCTGCATTGCAGGCAGATTGGTTAGTGCTCAGCCATCGGGAAAGTATTAAATTAAGAAGAAAAAAAAAAAGAATGGGAATTATTTCAGCATTTCCAAACAAATTTTAAACATTACGCATACTGTGAAAATCAGATTAAGATAAAGATATTGATGAACATATGTTAGGATTAGGTTATCTGAAAAGAAGTGAAGTTGGCATTGATATCAGGTGATCTTTGCAAGTGAAGACACAAACACAGTGAAGCAGGAAGGTTGGTTTTGGGGAGCAAAATGTATTTAAGGTGATACTTGCGAGTTTTATTTATTTATTTATATATACATAGTTGATTTACAGTGTTGTGTTAGTTTCTGGGTAGAGCAGTGATTCACATATGCATATTTTTTTCATTTTCTTTTCCATTATGATTTATTATAGGAACTTGAATATACTGCCTTGTGCTATCCAATAGGATGTTGTTGTTTATGTTTTATAAATATTAGTCTGTATCTGCTAATCCCAAACTCTAAATTTATCCCTCCTCCTCTCCCCTTTGGTAACCATATGTTTGTTTCCTATGTCTGGTCATCCGTTTCTGTTTCATAAATAAGTTCTTTGTGTTGTATATTATATTCCACATATAAGTGATATCATGTATTTTTCTATCTCTGTGACTTAATATGGTCATTTCTAGGTTCATCTTTGTTGCTACAGATGGCATTATTTCATTTTTTATGGACAAGTAGTATGTGTGTGTGTGTGTGTATGGAATCTTTTTTATACTTTCATCCGATGAATTGTCTATCCCTTCAGTTCAGTTCAGTTGCTCAGTCGTGTCCAACTCTTTGCGACCACGTGAATCACAGCACGCCAGGCCTCCCTGTTCATCACCATCTCCCGGAGGTCACTCAGACTCACGTCCATCTAAAAAAAAAAAGAATGGGAATTATTTCAGCATTTCCAAACAAATTTTAAACATTACGCATACTGTGAAAATCAGATTAAGATAAAGATATTGATGAACATATGTTAGGATTAGGTTATCTGAAAAGAAGTGAAGTTGGCATTGATATCAGGTGATCTTTGCAAGTGAAGACACAAACACAGTGAAGCAGGAAGGTTGGTTTTGGGGAGCAAAATGTATTTAAGGTGATACTTGCGAGTTTTATTTATTTATTTATATATACATAGTTGATTTACAGTGTTGTGTTAGTTTCTGGGTAGAGCAGTGATTCACATATGCATATTTTTTTCATTTTCTTTTCCATTATGATTTATTATAGGAACTTGAATATACTGCCTTGTGCTATCCAATAGGATGTTGTTATTTATGTTTTATAAATATTAGTCTGTATCTGCTAATCCCAAACTCTAAATTTATCCCTCCTCCTCTCCCCTTTGGTAACCATATGTTTGTTTCCTATGTCTGGTCATCCGTTTCTGTTTCATAAATAAGTTCTTTGTGTTGTATATTATATCCACATATAAGTGATATCATGTATTTTTCTATCTCTGTGACTTAATATGGTCATTTCTAGGTTCATCTTTGTTGCTACAGATGGCATTATTTCATTTTTTATGGACAAGTAGTATGTGTGTGTGTGTGTGTATGGAATCTTTTTTATACTTTCATCCGATGAATTGTCTATCCCTTCAGTTCAGTTCAGTTGCTCAGTCGTGTCCAACTCTTTGCGACCACGTGAATCACAGCACGCCAGGCCTCCCTGTTCATCACCATCTCCCGGAGGTCACTCAGACTCACGTCCATCGAGTCTGTGATGCCATCCAGCCGTCTCATCCTCGGTCGTCCCCTTCTCCTCCTGCTCCCAATCCCTCCCAGCATCAGAGTTTATCCCTTCAGTTGATTAATATTTAGGTTACTTCCATATCTTTGCTATATTAAATAGTGTTACTGTGAACACTGGGTGCATTTTTCTTTTTGAATGAGTGTTTTCTTTATATATATGCCCAAGAGTGGGATTGCTGGACCATATGGCAACTCTATTTTTAGTTTTACAAAAACTGCCACAATGTTTACCATAGTATCTTCACCAATTTACATTCCCACCAGCAGTGTAGCAGGGTTCCCTTTTCTGCACATCCTCTCCAGCATTTGTTATTTGTAGACTAGTTAATCATGGCCATTCTGACTGGTATGATGTGGTATCTTATTATAGTTAGATTTGCATTTCTCTAATAATTAGTCATGTTGAACACTTTTCATGTGCCTATTGGCTATCCGTATTTATTCTTTGGAGAAATGTCTACTTATGTCTTCTGCCTATGTTTTGCTTGGGTTGGTTTTTGTTGTTATTTAATTGTGTGAGCTGTTTTTATATTTTGGAAATTAGCCCTTGTTTGTCTCATTGTTTGAAAATATTTTTCCCAGTCCTTATGTTTTTAAATTTTGTTTATGGTTTCCTTTAATGTGCAGAATCTTTTAACTTTGATTGGATTCTATTTGTTTATTTTTACTTTTATTTCTCTTGCTTTGGGAGACAGACTTAAGAAAACATGAGTACAATTTATGGCACAGAATGTTTTGCCTATGTTCTATTCTGGGAGTTTTATGGTACCATTTCTTTTATTTAAAAAATGTCATTTTGAGTTTTCTTTTGTGTGTGTAGAGAGGATGTGTTCTAACTTCCTTGACTTACATGTGGCTATCCAGGTTTCCTAATACCACTTACTGGAAGAGACTGTATTTTCTCCATTGAAGAGACTGTATTTTCTTCTTGCCTCCTTTATCAGATTAATCGACCATATGTGTGTTAGCTTATTTCTGGTCTCTCTTTTCTGTTCCATTGATGCATGTATGTTTTTGTGCCAACACCACATTGTTTTGGTTACTGTAGTTTTATTATATTATCTGAAGTCTGGGAGGGTTATGCCCCCAGCTTTGTTTTTTTTTTTCCTTATGATTGTTTTGGCAATACTGGGTCTTCTTTGGTTCCCTATAAATTTTAGTACTGTTTTCTCTAGTTATGTGGTAAATGTCATGGGTAATTTAATAGGGATCATATTAAATATGTAGGTGGCTTTTGGTAGTATGATCATTTAACAATATTAATTCTTCCTATTGAAGAGGATCAGATGTCCTTCCTTGTTTTTGAATAATTTTCAGTTTCCTCTATCAGTGTTAGGTAGTTATCAGTATATAAATCTTTCATCTCCTTGGTCATGGTTATTACTAAGTATTTTTTAATGTGATTTTAAAAGAGATTTTAAACTTCTGATATTTCATTGTTAGTATAAAGATATGAAGCAGATTTCTGTATGTTAATTATGTATCTTGTTACCTTTCTGAATTCAGTTATCAGTTCTAGTAGTTTTTGTGTGAAGTCTACAGGGTTTTCTATATATAGTATCATGTCATCTGCATACAATGATAATTTTACTTCTTCCCTTCCAATTGGATAACTTTATTTTATTTTTTTCTTGTCAGTTTGCTGTGGCAAGGACTTTGAATACTATGTGGACTAAAAGTTGTAATAGTAGGCATCCTTGTCCTCTTCCAGATTTTAGCAGGGATGTTTACAGATTTTTACTGTTGAGTGTTAACATTGGCTAAAAGTGTGTCATAAATAGCTTTTATTGTGTTAAGATATGTTCCCTCTATACCCACTTTGATAGTTTTTATAATGAATGGGTATAGAATTTTACCAAATACTTTTTCTGCTTCTATTGAGATGATTATGTGGTTTTTGTCTTTTCTTTGGTTGACATGGTATGTCACATTGATTTGCATGTGTTGAACCAATTTTTGTGACCCTACCATGAATCCAACTTTGTTGTGTGGCATGACCTTTTTTCTGTGCTGTTGATTCCATTTGCTTATCAACAAGAATATTGACCTATGATTTTCTTTTTTGGTATTGTGTTTATCTGATTTTGGTATCAGGGTGCTAGTGGGTTTATAGATTATTTTGGTACTGTTTTTCCCTCTTCAGTTTTTTGGAGGAGTTTGGGAAAGATTGGGGTAAGTTCTTCATTGTATGTTTTGTAGAATTCCCCAGTGAGCCGTCTGGCCCTGGACATTTGTTTCCAGAGGTTTTCTTTTCTTTCTTTTTTTTTTTTTTTAAACAGATTCTATTTCACTTCTAGTGATTGGTCTCTTCAAATTACCTATTTCTTTGATTCAGTTTCAGTGAGCCCATGGTTTTGGAAGTATATTCGTTTCTCAGAGGTTGTCCAGTTTTTTTCATATAAATTGATTATAGTATTATCCTATGGCTTTTTGTATTTCTGCTTTCATTTTTTATTTTGTTTGGGTCCTCCTTTCTTCTTCATGAGCCTGGCCAGAGGTTTCTAGATTTTGTTTATCGTTTCAAAGAAGCAGTTCTTGGTTTCATTGGAGACTTTTTTCCTATTTGTTTTTAGATGTCTATTTTGTATATTTCCTCTCTGCTCATAATTATTTTCTTGCTTCTTTTGACTTCACATTTGGTTTATTCTTCTTTTTCTAACCCATTTAGATGGTGTGTTCTTTGTTTGAGATTTTTCTTGATGTTTGAAGAAGATCTTTTTTGCTATGAACTTCCCTTGAAGAACTGATTTTGCTGCATCCCAGCAAAAATTGTGTTTTCATTGTTACTTGTCTCATGGCATTTTTAAATTGTCTCTTTGATTTCATTATTGACCTATTTTTTAGTAACATTTATGTAGTCTCTATGTAACCTTACCCACTCCCTAATTCGCTTTCTTTGGTTGATTGCTAGTTTCATGACTTCGTGGTTAAAAAATAATAATAACAATGCTTAAAATAATTTCTATCCTCTTAAATGTCTTAAGGCTTGTTTTGTGTCTTAGAATGTGGTCAATCCTAGAGAACCTTCCATGTGCACTTGAATAGAATGTTATTGTTCCCCCAGCCCACCCCCGCCCTCCCCCGGATGTAATGTCCTGAAAATTTCAAATTAGTTCAGTTTCTCTATTGTGTTATTTAGCAGCTCTGTTTACTTACGGATTTTTTTTTTTTTTTGATCTGGAAGATCTATCCATTGATATTAGTGGGGTGTTAAAGTCTCCTACTTTTATTGTATTTCTGTCTTTTTTTCTTATGTCTGTTAATAAACTTTTTTTTATTGAGGTGTTCCTGTAATAGGTGCATATATATTAATGAATGTGACATCCTCTTTTTGCATTGATCCTTTTTATTGTTTAAAATGCTTTGGTTTTGGCTGTGCTGGGTCTCGTTGCTGCATATGGGCTCTTCTCTAGTGGCAGGAAGCGGATTACTCTTTGCTACAGTACTCAGGCTTCTCCTGTTGCAAGCCTGGGCTCTAGGCCCATGGCTTCAACATTTGTGAGACATGAGCTCACTAGCTGCAGTTCTTGGGCTCTAGGGCACAGGCTCAATAGTTGTGGCACCCAGGTTTAGTTTTCCCATGACGTGGGGGACCTTCCCAGACCGGGAATCAAATTCCTGTCTCCTGCATTGGCAGGTGGATTCTTTACCACGGAACCACCAGGGAAGCCCCCAGTAGTCATTATGTAGTGTCCTTGTTTAGCTTTCTTTATGGGCTTTGTTTTAAAGTCTGTATTGACTGATATGAGTTTTGCTACCCCCACTCTTGTCATTTCAATGTTCATGAAAATTCTTTTTCCTTCACTTCACTTTCACTCTCTGTGCATCATTTGTCCTAAATTGAGTCATATGTTGGCAGCATACTGTAAGCTATTATTTTTACATCCAGTCTGCCACTCTGTGTCTTTTGATTGGAGCATTTAGTCCATTGACATTTAAGGTAATTACTAATACATACGTATTTAGTGCTAATTTAAGGTATGTTTTCCAGTGGATTTTGTTTTTTTTTTTTGTTACTTTCTTTTTCCTTTTGTGGTTTGGTGTTTTCCTTTTCTATTCTCTGTTTCTTTTTTTTTGTGAATCTGTTTTTGATTTCTGGTTCCTGTGTTTTTCAATTATGCTAACTTATTACTATATATACATTTACACTGGCAGTTATATTGGTTCAAGCACAGAGTAAAAAATATATATATTTTCTTGTTTCCCTCCCCCATGTTTCATATTTTATGTTCTCTTTTCCATCTAAATGTTTATCATTTTGCTGTTCATTGTAGTTATTGATTTTACAGTGTTTTAAATTTTAAAAATTTGTGTACTGGTGTAAGTGATTTACTTTTTAATTGTGATTTTCTCTTTTCAGTATATTCTTGCTCCTTTTTTTTTAGAAAAGACTTTTCACTGTCTCTTTTACAATAGGCTTAGTATTACTGTATTCTTTTTGGTTTTTGTTTGATAGAAATTTTTTCTCTCACCTTCTATTCTACACGGTAATATTGCTAAGCAGATTATTCTAGGTTGCAGGGATTATTTTCCCTTTTAGGACTTTGAATATATTCTGCCACTCCCTCTGGCCTGCAGCATTTCTATTAAGAAATCATCTGATAATCTTATGGAGTTTCCCTTGTTTTAATAAGTAACTCTTTGTTTTTTCTCTTGCTGCCTTAAGTATCCTCTCTTTAACATTTGCCATTTTGATTATATCCTGGGGCATGGTGGTAAGAATGGCCCAGTGGTAAAGAATCTGCTGGCAATGCAGGAGACTTAGGTTCGATCCCTGGGTTCGGAAGGTACCCTAGAGAGGAAATGGCAATCCACTCCAGTGTTTCTGCTTGGGAAATCCCATGGACAGAGGAGCCTGGCCGTTTAAAAAGTCAGGACAACTTAGTGATTAAACCACCACCACCACCAGACAACAAATGTCTACTAACAGATATTTAACTTAGGGCTTCTTTGGTGGCTCAGACGGTAAAGAATCTGCCTGCAATGCAGGCGACCTGGGGCCTGGGTTCACTCGCAGGGTCAGGAAGATCCCCTGGACAAGGGAATGGGCACCCCACTCCAATATTCTTGCCTGAAGAATTCCATGGACAGAGGAGCCTGCTGGGCTGTGGTCCATGGGGTTGCAAATGCTGGGCACAACTGAGTGGCTAACACACACATTTTGTTAATAAATCTTAATGTAGCCATATTTGGATTTCTTTTATATGGAATGCTCAGTACTTTCTCCACCCAGATCTCTATTTCCTTTCTTGACTTTGGGAAGTTTTCAGCTATAATTTTTTTTCAAATGTATTTTTGATCCCCTGTTCTGCTTCTTCTCTCTCTGGGATTCCTATTATGTGTATTGAGACTTATCCCATAAGTCTCATATATCACTTTCATTTTTTTTCACTTATTTTTCTATCTGCTGTTCTGATTATGTGATTTTTTTGTTATTCTGTCATGCAGATCTCTTATTCTTATGCATCATCCAGTTTACTATTTATCTCCTTTAGCTGAGGTTTTGTCTCTGCAAATGAGTTTCCTAATTTTAATTGACAGCTCTGTATTGTCTACTTCTTGTTCTTCTTTTTTTTAAGTGATCTACATTTCTATTGACAGCCTTTATTAATTGCTTCACTATTTTTATTACCTCTTTTTTGAACTTGGGGATCTTGTAAATTTCAGATATTCTTTAGGGGAACTCTCTTAATTGTTGAATTGGGAGCAGTTCCTCTGCTTCTTCGTTTTACTTATCTTTAATTGTGAGTTTAGGAGAAACAGTTTTCCACTGTGTTCTTGAAGAGTTTGTTTATGTGTAGCTTCCATGAAGCTAATGTTTTTTGATTCTAGGGCTTTTTTTCAGTGTGTACGTTGAAATGTTGTCTGCACTGAATGTTGTTTGGGGCCTCCTCTTTGCTCTTTGTTATCACAGCTCTGTCAGGGGTAGGATCTGCTCCCAAGTTTTTGGTGTAGATACCCCAAGATCTGTTTCTGAACTGTGGTATGAGGTAGATGGAACTGGAGTGCTCCTGCTGGGAGAGGAGGTTGTAAGCATTCCTCCACAGAAGCTATCCCCTGGGAAGTGTGCTCTGTGGTACCATCTGTCACCGAGTGTGTGGGCTATAGAGTATACTGTTTTCTGGCACTGGTCTTGGCCCTGCCTCAGCCATGGGAATTCAGGCAATCAGCCTGGTTATGCCTTAGGCATTATGTTCAGAAAGCCACTAGTGCATATCCTTTGGTGCAGATCAGACACTGAGACTTCTGGAGTCACACACCTGGACCTACTAGGGGAGCTACTGAATCAGCCTGGACCCTATCCTCACCTCGTTGTGTGTTGGCTCACAGAGCCTACAGCTGGACCCTTTCTAGCCATGAAATCACCAGTATTCTGCTCTGAGGTGCAGCAGGCACTGAGTCTACAATGCCACGTGCTGTGTGCAAATCCGTGGATCCCAGAGAGGCTGTGACACTCAAATTTTGGTACTGCTTCTGAAGTTGCAGGGCCCCTGTAGATTGGCTCAGTTTCCAGCCCTGCCTCCACATGTGGGCAACTCAAAGGCACTGTGCCTTCCTGGACCTGATAGAGGCAGAGGAACAACTACTATGAACATGTTGAAAATGAACCTGCTACTGTGAGATCCAGGCCTCCCCTCAGGCATGCGCTTTAACAGTGGGTGTTCAGTGGCAAACCAGGCTCCTTCCTGTACACACCCCAGGTTGTGGCAGAAAGCACAGTCTAGCCCCTTTAGACTGTCTCTATACAGGTGATCCTAGTCTTCCCCCCAGGTGTGTCCTGGGGAGCTTGGGTTTTAGCACCCAGTCCCTACAGGTCCCAGCAGACACGTGTCTTGACTTGGAGAATGTAGGAAGGTGGCAAGCACCCTCCGTGCTGGTTTTCCTCTGTTCTGCCTGCAGACTGGCTGCGGCACTCTCCTTTGAGTCTACAAAGTTCCCTTTCTGTCCTGACTTTCCTCTCCTCTGGTGAAGGGACTTCTCAGAGTCAGGGAACCTTTCCTGTTTCACAACTCCATCCCAGGGCTACAGATCCTATCCTGATTCCTTTTTTCTTCTTTCAGCCTACAGGTTACATGGTGATCTTTCTTCCGATTTCGGTATCATGAGTTTGTTTGTTTGTTTGTTTTTGTCCCTGTTCAGCAGGTATCCTGTGAGAATTGTTCCTCATGTAGATATATTTATTGATGTCTTAGTGGGAGAAGGTGAACTCCATACTTTTCTATTTTGCCATCTTGATCTGGTTCCCCAGGTGAAAGTTATGTTCAAGTAGTTTAATAAAGCTCTGTTGAGGAGTTGCTTTTTACTTTTTAATTTTTTCAAATACATAAATCCCACTAAATGATTTTATGCCTGGAAGTATTACAAATAAATTTGGGTGGGGGAGAACTACTTTTTTTGATTAACTATTTAAATTTTATATAATGAGACTGTATCAAGCATGAAATTTACACCTCATTTGATATTTTCAGTTCATAAATTGTCATGGCATCTGTTAAAAGTAATCCTCTAACTGGAATTCAAACTTCTACTAGTTCTAAATCTGAAGGGATGTTGAGCATTTTTTCATGTGCCTACCTGGCCATCTGTATGTCTGTTTTGGGGAAGTGTCTGTTAAGACCTTCTGTCCATTTTTTGATTGGGTGTTTGTTTTATAGATATTGAGTTTGGAAGTTAATCCCTTGCTGGTTGCATAGTTTCCAAATGTTTTGTTCCATTTCATATGTTATTGCTTTGTGTTTTGTTCATGGTTGTTTTTTTTTGCTGTGCAAGCATTTTTAAATTCTCTCAGGTCCTATTTATTTTTGCTTCTTTTTCCTATTAGTCTAGCAGATGGATACAAAAAGTATTTCTGTGATTTATAAAGTGTTCTGCCTGTACTTTCCTCTAAGAATTCTATAGTATCCATTCTTACATTTAATTTTTTAACACATTTTGAGTTATTTTTTTAATATTGTGTTAAATAATGTCCTGATTTCATTCTTTTGCTTGTAACTGTCCTTTTGCTATTGTTTTCCTAGCACCACTTATTGAAGAGACTGCCTATTGTATATTCCTGCCTCCTTTTTCATAGATTGATTGATCATATGTGCTTGAGTTTATTTCTTGGCTTTCTATCCTGTTTCACTGATCTATATATCTCTGTTTATGCCAGTACTATACTGTATGGATGATTGTAGCTTTGTAGTATAGTCTGAAGTCAAGGAGCATGATTCCTTCAGCTCTGTTCTTTCTCAAGAAGAGTATTTGGTGTTTCCTGTGTTTTCTTACAAGTTTTTAATTTTTTTGTTATAGTTCTGTGAAAAATGCCATTGGTAGTTTCTTAGAGATTATATTGAATCTGTAATTGCCTGGGGTAGTATGGACATTTTTAATAATATTGATTTTTCCAATCTAATAACATGTTATATTTTTATATCTGTGTCATCTTCAATTTCTTTCATCAGCATCTTATAGTTTTCAAAGTACAGGTGTTTTGCCTCATTAAGTAGGTTTATTCCTAGGTATTTTATTCCTTTTGATGTGCTGGTGAATCAGACCTTTTTCTTAAATTCTCTTTCTGGTTTTTCATTGTTAGTGTATATAAATACAGCAGTATTAATTTTATATCCTGTAACTTTACCTAAATTATTTATGTGTTCCAGTAGTTTTCTTGTAGCATCTTTAGAATTTTCTTTGTATAGTATCATTTTACCTGTAAACAGTGACATTTTTACTTCTTTTCCAGTGTGGATTCCTTTTATTTCTTTTTCTCCACTGATTTCTGTGACTAGGACCTCTAAAACTGTGTACAAAAAAGTGGCAAGCGTGGGCATGTTTGTTTTGTTCCTGATCTGAGAGGGAGTGCTTTCAGTTCTTTGCTGTTGAGTATGATGTTACTTGTTAGTTTGTCATATGACCTTTATTATGTTAAGGTGTGTTCCCTCTCTGTCCATTTTCTGGAGATTCTTTTTTTTTTTTTAATCATAAATGGATGTTAAGTTTTAACAGAAGCTTCTTCTGCATCTATTGAGATGATCGTACAGTTTTTATTCTTTAGTTTGTTAATGTGACATTTCAACTGATTGATTTGCAGATACTGAAATATCCTTGCATTCCTGAAATAAGTCTCAGTTGGAATTGGTGTTGATATTTCCAATGTATTATTGAATTCAGTTTGCTAGTATTTTTGATACCTTTTGCATCTGTCATCATCAGTAATACTAATCTGTAAGTTTTATATGTGTGTTGTAAATATATCTTTGTCTGCTTTTGGTGTCAGGGTGATGCCTATAGAATGATTTTTAAGTATTTCTTCCACTGTGGTTTTTTGTAGTAGTTTCAGAAAGGTACATATTAACTCTTATGTAAAGATTTGGCAGGATTCCTCTTGAAGTCATCTGGTTCTGAAATTCTTTTTGTTGGAAGTTTTTAAATTATCGATTCAATTTTAGTATTGGTAATTGTTCTGTTCATAGTTTATTTCTTCTTTGTTTAGTTTTGGGAGATTGGCTCTTTCTTAGAATTTCCTCTAGGTTGTCCATTTTATTGGTATTGTAGTTGTTCATGGCAGTCTTTTATGATCCTTTATATTTACATGGTTTTGATTTTGTCTTCTTTTTCATTTTTGATTTTATTGGTTTGGGCCCTTTCCCTTGTTTGGTTGATGAGTCTTGCTAATGGTATATCATTTTTGTTTTATCTTCTCAAAGAACCAGCTTTTAGATTCATTGATCTTTTCTCTTTTTTTAAGCCTCTGTTTCATCTATTTCTGCTCAAATATTTATGATTTCTTTCCTTCTACTAATTTTGGGCTTTGCTCTTCTTTCTCTAGTTGCTTTGGGTATAAATTTAGGTTTGTTGTTTTAGATTTTTCTTGTTTCCTGAAGTAATCGTGTATCACTATGAAATTCCCATGTAGAGCTGCTTCTCTTGCATCCCATAGGTTTTGGATTGTCATGTTTTCATCTCTATTCGTCTGTGGGTATTTTTTATTTCCTCCAGTGATCCATTTGTTGTTTAGTAGCATATTGTTTAGTCTCCGTGTGTTTGTGCTTTTTGCAGTGTTTTTCTTGTATTTGATTGCTGATTTCATAGCATTGTTGTCAGAAAAGATGTTTGATATGACATCACTTTCCTTAAATTTCCTGAGGCTTGCTTTGTGGCCTAGCACTTAATGTGTCTTGGAGACTGTTCCATGTGCACTTGAAAAGAATGTGTTTTCTGTTGCTTTGGATGAAGTACTCTTTGTGCATGCTTAGTTGCTCAGTCTGTCCAGGTGAGGCCAGATCCTCACCTCTGTCCTCAGTCTGAGGTGAATGGGCTGTTAAAGTCCCCATTATTACTGTGTTTTTGTAAGTTTCTCCTTTTATGTCTGTTAATGTTTGCCTTATATATTGAGGAGCTCCTGTGTTGGGTGCATATAGATTTACAATTGTTATATATCTTTTTCTTGGATTGATTCCCTTGATCGTATGTAGTGTCCTTTTTCTTTTGTGATAGTCTTTTTTTTAAAGGCTATTTGTCTCATATAAGTATTGCTGCTCCAGCATTTTTTTTTTTTTCATATGTTCAGAATACCTTTTTCCATCCTCTCACTTTCAACGACACTTTCTAAAGACACTGTATATGTCTTTAGATCTATAGGGAGTTCCTTGTAGGCAGCATATATTTGGGACTTGCTTTTTTTTTTCTTTTCTAATACATTCTGGAAGTCTGTGTCTTTTGTTTGGCGCATTTAGTATGTTTCAATTTAAGGTAATTATTGGTATATATATTTTAATTGCCATTTTGTTAATTGTTTTTAAAGGTTTCTTTTTTTCTTTTGTTCTCTTATTTCATGACTTTTTAGTGTTATGTGGATTCTTTTTTGTATGTATCTCTTATGGATTTTAGATTTGTTGTTACCTTGAGGTTTTTGAATAGCAGATGATACAGCAGACTATAATAGCAGACTAAAATATACAGTCTGCTATACAAAATGTATATATACACATACATACATATATATACACACACACATATATATGTATATATGTATAAATATGTATCAGTTCAGTTTAGTCGCTCAGTCATGTCTGACTCTTTGCGACCCATAGCCTGCAGCACTCCAGGGCTCCCTGTCTATCACCAACTCCTGGATTCTACCAAAACTCATGTTCCTTGAGTCGGTGATGCCATCCATCCATCTCATCCTCTGTCATCCCCTTCTCCACCTAGCCTCAATCTTTCCCAGCATCAGGGTCTTTCCAAATGAGTCAGCTCTTCACATCAGGTGGCCAGAGTATTGGAGTTTCAGCTTCAACATCAGTCCTTCCAAAGAACACCCAGGACTGATCTCCTTTAGGATGGACTGGTTGGATCTCCCTGAAGTCCAAGGGACTCTCAAGAGTCTTCTCCAACACCACAGCTCAAAAGCAGCAATTCTTCAGCACCCAGATTTCTTATAGTCCAACTCTAACATCGATACATGACCACTGGAAAAACCATAGCCTTGACTAGATGGACCTTTGCTGGCAAAGTAATGTCTCTGCTTTAAACTGAAAAAAATAAAATAAAATGCTGTCTATGTTGGTCATAGCTTTCCTTCCAAGGAGTAAGGATCTTTTAATTTCGTGGTTGCAGTCACCATCTTCACCATCTGCACCATCTGATTTTGGAGCCCAAAAGAATAAAGTCTGACACTGTTTCCACTGTTTTCCCATCTATTTCCCATGAAGTGATGGGACCAGATGCCATGATCTTTGTTTTCTGAATGTTGAGCTTTAAGCCAACTTTTTCACTCTCCTCTTTCACTTTCATCCAGAGGCTTTTTAGCTCCTCTTCACTTTCTGCCTTAAGGGTGGTGTCATCTGCATATCTGAGGTTATTGATATTTCTCCCAGCAATCTTGATTCCAGCTTGTGCTTCTTTCAGCCCAGTGTTTCTCATGATGTACTCTGCATAGAAGTTAAATAAGCAGGGAGACAATATACAGCCTTGACGTACTCCTTTTCCTATTTGGAACCAGTCTGTTGTTCCATGTCCAGTTGTGACTGTTGCTTCCTGACCTGCATACAGATTTCTCAAGAGGCAGGTCAGGTGGTCTGATATTCCCATCTTTTTCAGAATTTTCCACAGTTTATTGTGATCCACTCAGTCAAAGGCTTTGGCATAGTCAATAACGCAGAAATAGATGTTTTTCTGTAACTCTCTTGCTTTTTTGATGA
>SJYX01001872.1:101586-123139 GCA_006410675.1 Oreotragus oreotragus
AAGAATTGATGCTTTTGAACTGTGGTGTTGGAGAAGACTCTTGAGAGTCCCTTGGACTGCAAGGAGATCCAACCAGTCCATTCTGAAGGAGATCAGCCCTGGGATTTCTTTGGAAGGAATGATGCTAAAGCTGAAACTCCAGTACTTTGGCCACCTCATGCGAAGAGTTGACTCATTGGAAAAGACTCTGATGCTGGGAGGGATTGGGGGCAGGAGGAAAAGGGGACGACAGAGGATGAGATGGCTGGATGGCATCATGGACTCGATGGACGTGAATCTGAGTGAACTCCGGGAGTTGGTGATGGACAGGAAGGCCTGGCGTGCTGTGATTCATGGGGTCACAAAGAGTCGGACACTGAGCGACTGAACTGAACTCTACCTCTCCTACCTGTCTCACTGTGATTCCTTCTTGGTGTTTTTAGTTGTAGAAGATCTTTTGTGTTAGGTTTCAGTCATTTGCATTAATGGTTGTTCTGCAGACAGTTATGATTTTGGTGTACTTGTGAGAGAGGTGACCTCAGGGTCTTTTTACTCTGCTCGTCCCATCTTAAAGAAAATATAGCTTATCATTAAACATTTATTTCAAGTGAATAATGGAAGGCAATTCCATTTATCTGAAACAAAAACTAAGTAGAAGTAACTTTTCTTTTCATAGAATAATCCATGGCAAAAGTAGATCCTGGAAAAGAGATAGGTACTGTCTGCACCTTATCTCCTGCCCTAGGACTGCCTTGAGTCATCCTTTTAGATCAGTTATAGCCCCACTATTCAAAGTGTCTCCTGTGTACCAGTGCCACTCCACCAATAAAAGAGTTTGCAACTTACAGAAACTGAGAGACAAGTGTTTAGAAACTTTATACTGGATATTACCTTGATATCTGCCTGATCTAAAATTTTTTATTTTCTGCATTTTCCTTGTATTTTGCGTTACAATTAATTGTTTCAAAGTTATATTCTCACTAAAATACATATACAATGAATTTAAAATTAAAAATAAACTAAAAATCACTGATCTTTTACTACAGATAATTTGATAAGACGTGAGAGCAAACACATATAAAATTCTTTTCCTTTTATTAACATTACTATGGGTTTTTTAAACATGTACAGTACACTAAATGTATTATTAGATTGTATTTAGAACATGAAGAATAGATTTGGAAAAGATTTATGGACTTATTTATAATTCCTTACGGTATAGTTTGGAGAAGGCAATGGCACCCCACTCCAGTACTCTTGCCTGGAAAATCCCATGGATGGAGGATCCTAGTGGGCCACAATCAATGGGGTCACAAACAGTCGGACATGACTGAAGTGATTTAGCAGCATGGTATAGTTTTATTATTAATATGTGCTTTTTCATGGTCATTTCTATCTGATTTGGGAAATATCTGGAAAAGAATCAGACATGGAAAAGTATGGAATGAAGACTGTCAGCATTACCTTGAAATCTACTCTGACCAGGAGGAGGTTATCTCCCTCTGCTTCTGTCATTTCACAGTATTACTTTGAATGGAAGAGCAAATCTGTACCATCTCAGAATGTTCTAAGCTTTTTGACATCCCCCTGACAAGTTTCTGTATTGAACACTATATGCAGTAGAAATAGAGACAGCTATATTTCCCGAGAGAGCTCAGGAGTCAGGAAGAAATAGAGAAAGATGTTCATCTTGGTGGTATAAAAGTTTTTTAGGTAATAATAAAATGTAAAAGTATTGTAATAGAAATATAATTACATATGTAAATATAATCAAGTACCTTGTTTTATATTTCTGATATCTAGAAGAACTGCCCCTGTTGCTTTCTGAAATCTCAGCTGAACAGATACTTATTTCTCTATGATTGTAGAAGCCTTTTAGTGTATGATAAGCTAATACATAACATCTCAGAAAGGTACCCAGCAAAAAAAATAATGAACTTATAAATCACTTAATATCTATTCTGAATATAAATGGCACAAAAGACAGATTTGGAGAAAGACACAAAGCAGAATATGAAATATTTCTATAAAAGGTACAAGGACAAAAAGCATAAATAGGAACAAAAAAACATTGAATATTTGACAGTCCATTTTCTTTCTTAAATAGGTGGTAGAATGCTCAATTAATGACAGATTTTCTCGGTGTATATGCCTTACAGAGAGGGATTCCATTCCTCTGTCCCTAGACACATAATCACCACATCTTTAGAGAGGGCAGGGTATGTACATAAAACATATGCTGCCAAGCTGAACATTAAAAGAGTTTGTTGAAATATCTGCCAGAAAGATAGTTTAGGCTTTAAAGTTTTAATCAAAGTGCATGAAGCATAACGGTAACAATCTCTACCTTTTTAAAGCAAAAGTAGGGAGGAAAGAACACCTTTTCCTTAAACCCTATAAAGATACCAGAATTATTTATAAACTCTACAATATGCTGTAGTACTTGTTATGATTGCAAACAAGGAAGAAAAAAGTGGTGGAGTATAAAAGTAAGAAATACTATAAACCATATTATACCAAACTGCATACTGATTAG
Source organism: Oreotragus oreotragus (assembly GCA_006410675.1). Lineage (NCBI taxonomy): Eukaryota > Metazoa > Chordata > Mammalia > Artiodactyla > Bovidae > Oreotragus > Oreotragus oreotragus. The sequence continues at coordinate 104,102 of SJYX01001872.1, forward strand.
AAACCACGGATTAGTTTCAAACAAACCCCATTTAAATCACCTTGTTATCCTATGAGGGCTGCTTTAAAAGGGTCATCTTACAAAAACCCAAATTATTACTTGTCAACAAAAGCAAACGAGTGACTGCATATAAGGATACCTGATTTCTACTGAGCTTAGCATGACAGTTGAGAGTTAATGTGCAGCAGTATAAGATAGTAAGACAAAACCCATGCGCCATGTCGCATGGCAACAGTGAATTGAGAGAATATCTCCTCTCTCTAGTCAGTCACCAATTCCTTCAAAGGCCGATGAGAAGCACAGGAAAGTTTGGCACATAAATTATAATACTATCGAGACTTTTGCTGCAATCACATGTCCTAACCAAAGAATCATGCCACCACATGAGGAAAAACTTGCCTTTTGCTCAGGAAGCAGCCATACTTACAGAGTAGTAACAGTTGGTGAGACCAACTCAAATTTTTAATGCATTTATAAGAATAATATCGTTGAAATATGTGGATAAAATTCATGCCTCCTTTGCAAACTATTCTGGTTATGTAAATTGAGAAAGTTTGGAGTATTATCTACTTATTGCTGTGTAACACATTACCTAAAATTTGGCTGGTGCAAACAACAAAATTTTTTATTTCACAGTTTCTTAGATTGGGGAATCTAGGGCCAGGTAGAGCTGAGTCATTCTAGCTCAGCTTCTCTCATGAGCCTGCATTTGAGCTGTTAACTGAGGCTGCAGCCTCTATGAAGGATCTGAAAGAGCCTCGATCAAACTCACTTACCTGGTCATTGGCAGGAGGCTTCATTTGCTTACCTTATGGGGCTCTTATGAAGCCTGCTCATAACAAAGCTTCTTCCATAGAATGGGATCTGAGGGAGAAGGAGAGAGGAAAAAGGAGAGAGTCAAGGGAAGGGAGAATGGGTAAAGAGTGGAAGGAGAGAAATAGACCAGTTTGGTAGTTACCTGGCATGTTGTTTATGAGTTTACCATCCTGCTCAGATGGTTCGACTCCTCCCCTCATCCCACCACTTGCAAAATACATTCACACTCTCCTATTCTTCCTCTCTTTATCTCTAAGTCGCTCAGTCGTGTCCAACTCTTTGTGACCCCATGGACTATACGGAATTCTCTAGGCCACAATACTGGAGTGGGTAGCCTTTCCCTTCTCCAGGGAATCCTCCCAACCAAGGGACTGAACCCAGTTTTGCCACATTGCAGGCTGAGCCATGAGGGAAGCCCAGGAATACTGGAGTAGGTAGCCTATCCCTTCTCTAGAGGATCTTCGTAACCCAAGATCAAACCGGGGTCTCCTGCATTGCCGGCAGATTCTTTACCAAGTGAGCAATGAGGGAAGCCTAAATCTCATTCCATCTCAGCATTAGATGACCTCTAGTGTTAGCTCCACAGGGCAACCCAAGACGGGCGGGTCATAGTGGAGAGGATTGACAGAATGTGGTCCATTGGAGAAGGGAATGGCAAACCACTTCAGTATTCTTGCCCTGAGAACCCCATGAACAGTATGAAAAGGCAAAATGATAGGATACTGAAAGAGGAACTCCCCAGGTCAGTAGGTGCCCAATATGCTACTGGAGATCAGTGAAGAAATAACTCCAGAAAGAATGAAGGGATGGAGCCAAAGCGAAAACAATACCCAGCTGTGGATGTGACTGGTGTCAGAAGGAAGGTCTGATGCTGTAAAGATCAATATTGCATAGGAACCTGGAAAGTCAAGAACATGAATCAAGGCAAATTAGAAGTGGTCAAACAAAAGATAGCAAGAGTGAACATTGACATTCTAGGAATCAGCGAACTAAAATGGACTGGAATGGGTGAATTTAACTCAGATGACCATTATATCTACTACTGCGGGCAGTAATCCCTTAGAAGAAATGGAGTAGCCATCATGGTCAACAAAAGAGTCCGAAATGCAGTACTTGGATGCAATCTCAAAAACGACAGAATGATTTCTGTTCATCTCCAAGGCAAACCATTCAGTATCACAGTAATCCAAGTCTATGGCCCAAAAAGTAATGCTGAAGAAGCTGAAGTTGAATGGTTCTATGAAGACCTATAAGACCTTTTAGAACTAACACCCAAAAAAGATGTCCTTTTCATTATATGGGACTGGAATGCAAAAGTAGGAAGTCAAGAAACACCTGGAGTAACAGGCAAATTTGGCCTTGGAATGTGGAATGAAGCAGGGCAAAGACTAATAGAGTTTTGCCAAGAAAATGCACTGGTCATAGCAAACACCCTCTTCCAACAACACAAGAAAAGACTCTGCACATGGACATCACCAGATGGTCAACACCGAAATCATATTGATGATATTCTTTGCAGTGAAAAATGGAGAAGCTCTATACAGTCAACAGAAACAAGACCAGGAGCTGACTGTGACTCAGATCGTGAACTCCTTATTACCAAATTCAGACTGAAATTGAAGAAAGTAGGGAAAACCGCTAGACCATTCAGGTATGACCTAAATCAAATCCCTTATGATTATACAGTGGAAGTGAGAAATAGATTTAAGGGCCTAGATCTGATAGANAGAAACAGTGGAAACAGTGTTAGACTTAATTTTTGGGCTCCACAATCACTGCAGATGGTGACTGCAGCCATGAAATTAAAAGACGCTTACTCCTTGGAAGGAAAGTTATGACCAACCTAGATAGCATATTCAAAAGCAGAGATGTTACTTTGCCAAATAAGGTCCGTCTAGTCAAGGCTATGGTTTTTCCAGTAGTCTTGTATGGATGTGAGAGTTGAACTGTGAAGACGACTGAGTGCCAAAGAATTGATGCTTTTGAACTGTGGTGTTGGAGAAGACTCTTGAGAGTCCCTTGGACTGCAAGGAGATCCAACCAGTCCATTCTGAAGGAGATCAGTCCTGGGATTTCTTTGGAAGGAATGATGCTAAAGCTGAAACTCCAGTACTTTGGCCACCTCATGTGAAGAGTTGACTCATTGGAAAAGACTCTGATTCTGGGAGGGATTGGAGGCAGGAGGAGAAGGGGACGACCGAGGATGAGATGACTGGATGGCATCACTGACTCGATGGACATGAGTTTGAGTGAACTCCAGGAGTTGATGATGGACAGGGAAGCCTGGTGTGCTGCGATTCATGGGGTCGCAAAGAGTTGGACATGACTGAGCGACTGAACTGAATTGAACTGAAGCTGCTCATTGTCCTTTGGAAGGACTTAAGCTACTCATTGATAAAATTTAAGATACTGTTGCAAAGAGATCGTGAGTGTATACTAGGAAAACAATTAACAAAAGCAAGAAATCATATGTTAATTTTTAAACCTGAGTTTATATGTTTGAGAGTGTATAAACTCAGGTTTGGAAATAGATATGGTTTCTTTCGCTAATTCTCTTTTCACTTATTGACTTATTTATTACAAATCAAAATGTACAGAATTATTTCACCCTTCTTAAAGAATGTACATACTTTCATTGTATTTATACATTATATCCATCTGATGGACTCTTAAGTCATTTGCCATTTTTTTCAGCTTTTGTTTTTATTCCTATTATAAAGAAAGATGCAGCAAATATTTTCACATGTGAAGAGATAACAATCCAATCAGAGTTACAATTTCACTAAAATTAATGGGAGAAAACCTCTTTTCTTCTGTTTGCCTTTAAGAACCCATTGTGGGGGAGGGAGCATTTTCAAATATGAAAAAAAAAAGTGATATGCCATTTGATATTATATAAACAGAACAGATGGTAAGAATAGTGTGTAATTTTAACACATTTCAGGTTTCTTCAGTATACTAGGTATTAAAATGTTGTGTCCTTCCCTCTTCCTCAATGCATTTATTTTAAGCTTCTTAAATTCTCAACCACATAGTGTATGGTATATAATATAAAGTAAGAGTTAAGCACTCATCTCTATCTCTAATTTCAGTCAGATAAAAACACACACAGCCATCTCCTCACTGTAAATAATTCAAGCAACGGCCCTGATACTGCTTAATGCTTTCTGATGCTTCTGTTCAATACTCTGGTTTCCTGTTTTGAAGTATCCCTCCTAATTTATGAGCTTACCATGAAATGCTATCAGAGTAACAACAGTAGATGCCTCAATATGTCTATTTTGTCATGACTATCAGAACATCCAAAAGGCTATTTATAAACTGTATTTTACTTTCATTTCCACAGGAGGATAGTAATTTTTTTTTTAATGCAAAATATATATTAAACCAAAAATGGTGAAAATGGAAGATTTAGCTTTTTATTAATACTTTTAAATTTAAATTTATTTATTTTAATTGGAGGCTAATTATAGTATTTTATTGGTTTTGCCATATATCAACATGAATCCACCACGGGTGTACACATGTTCCCCATTCTGAACCCCCCTCCCACCTGCGTCCCCGTACCATCCCTCTGGATCATCCCAGTGCTTAAGTGCTGTTTTGAATTTTTGATGAAAGGTAAAAATTTCTGTTGACTCTATCAGTGGTGTTATTTTCTTTTTCTTTCTCTCTAACCCATTTGTTAGATCACTGTTTTGCACCACCAGAGGTTAAAATACTGAGAATTTTCAGTTTATTATTCCATTTTAAGATTTGCTAGTGCTGAGAATGAGAGCACCTTTCCTTCACCTCAGAATTTGTTCACAAATTATTTATGGTAGTTGTTTAAATGTTCACTGTAATCTCCCTCCCATTTAGAAACTGACCAAAGTAGCATAGCTAATTTGAATAATTACAGTATCCTTCTCTAGATTTTTGAGAAGGAAATGGCAACCCACTCCAGTACTCTTGTTTGTAGAAGCCCATGGAGGGAGGAGCCTGGTGGGCTTCAGTCCATGGGGTCGCAGAGAGTCGGACATGACTGAGTGACTTCACTTTCACTTTCTTTTCATCTACAATCTCTCATATGTTCAGGACAACCCTTGGGATAGAGAGTTATGAACATCTTTATCTTACCAATAGAGAGCAGTTTCTGCATTTGCCTACATATGCCTCTGGTACTTGTAGAATAAAATCTAGATTTTAGATAAGTCCTATTTCTACTAAATCTGCCTATGGGAACACTGCATTTGTTTGTATTGATCACATATTTAAATTTTCATTTTTTTGCTATTTTTTTCTTGCATTTACAATTTTTTTTTTTCCTGTCTTCTTATCAGTTCTCCTTTTGGAGTATTTTTTAAAAGTTTATTTAAGAAGGGCAGATTTATGGGAAACTCTATTTTTAACTATTTGAAGTTCAGTTCAGTCACTCAGTCGTGTCAGACTCTTTGTGACCCCATGGACTGTAGCATGCCAGGCTTCCCTGTCCATCACCAACTCCCAAGGCTTGCTCAGTCTTATTTCCATTGAGTCGGTGATGCCACCTAACCATCTAATCCTCTGTTGTCCCCTTCTCCTCCTGCCTTCAATCTTTCCCAGCATCAGGATCTTTTCCAAGGAGTCAGTTCTTTGCATCAGGTGGACTAAGTATTGGAGCTTCAGCATCAGTCTTTCCAATGACTATTCAGGACTGATTTTCTTTAGGATTGATTAGTTTGATCTCCTTGCAGTTCAAGGGACTTTGGAGAGTCTTCTCCAACACCACAGTTCAAAAGTATCCATTCTTCAGCGCTCAACTTTCCTTATGGTCCAGCTCTCCCATGCGTACATGACTATTGGAAAAACCATAGCTTTGACTAGACTAACCTTTGTTGGCAAAGTAATGGCTCTGCTTTTTAATATGCTGTCTATGTTGGTCATAGCTTTTCTTCCAAGGAGCAAGTGTGTTTTAATTTCATGGCTGCAGTCTCCATCTGCAGTGATTTTGGAGCCCAAGAAAATAAAGTCTGTTACTGTAACCACTGTTTCCCCATCTATGTGCCATAAATTTGAAGTTATCTTTATTTTAGTCCTGATTCTTTAAAAGAATGTTTATTTATTTGGCTCTGCTGTGTCTTCATTTCAACATGTGGGATCTTCAGTCTGCATTGCAGAATGTGGGGTCTTTATTTGAGCCATGTGTGGTCTTTGGTACTGACACTTATTTTCTCTCAACAATTTAAGTATATGATTTTAGCCTCTTTTGACTTAGCAATTACTGTTGGTGAATTAGCCAAATAGTTTTCCTTTTGTTTTTATTATTTATTTATTTTTTTAATATTTATTTTTTACCTTATTTTGCTTTACAATACTGTATTGATTTTGCCATACATTGACATGAATCAGCCATGGGTGTACATGAGTTCCCAATCCTGAACCCCCCTCCCACCACCCACCCCATATCATCTCTCTGGATCATCCCCTGGACCAGCCCCAAGCATCCTGCATCCTGTATCGAACATAGACTGTATATTTGTTTCTTACCTGATAGTATACATGTTTCAATGCCATTCTCCCAAATCATACCACCCTCTCCCACTCCCACAGAGTCCAAAAGTCCGTTCTATACATCTGTGTCTCTTTTGCTGTCTCGCATACAGGGTTATCATTCCCATCTTTCTAAATTTCATATATATGTGTTAGTATACTATATTGGTGTTTTTCTTTCTGGCTTACTTCACTCTGTATAATCGGCTCCAGTTTCATCCACCTCATTAGAACTGATTCAAATGTATTCTTTTTAATGGCTGAGTAATACTCCATTGTGTATATATACCACAGCTTTCTTATCCATTCATCCGCTGATGGACATCTAGGTTGTTTCCATGTCCTGGCTATTATAAACAGTGCTGCAATGAACATTGGGGTACATGTGTCTCTTTCTATTCTGGTTTCCTCGGTGTGTATGCCCAGCAGTGGGATTGCTGGGTCATAAGGCAGTTCTATTTGCAATTTCTTAAGGAATCTCCACACTGTTCTCCATAGTGGCTGTACTAGTTTGCATTCCCACCAACAGTGTAAAAGGGTTCCCTTTTCTCCACACCCTCTCCAGCATTTATTGCTTGCAGACTTTTGGATCGCAGCCATTCTGACTGGTGTGAAGTGGTATCTCATTGTGGTCTTGATTTGCATTTCTCTGATAATGAGTGACGTTGAGCATCTTTTCATGTGTTTGTTAGCCATCCGTATGTCTTCTTTGGAGAAATGTCTATTTAGTTCTTTGGCCCATTTTTTGATTGGGTCGTTTATTTTTCTGGAATTGAGCTGTATAAGTTGCTTGTATATTTTTGAGATTAGTTGTTTGTCAGTTGCTTCATTTGCTATTATTTTCTCCCATTCAGAGGGTTGTCTTTTCACCTTGCTTATAGTTTCCTTTGTTGTGCAGAAGCTTTTAATTTTAATTAGATCCCATTTGTTTATATTTGCTTTTATTTCCAGTATTCTGGGAGGCGGATCATTGAGGATCCTGCTGTGATTTATGTCGGAGAGTGTTTTGCCTATGTTCTCCTCTAGGAGTTTTATAGTTTCTGGTCTTACATTTAGATCTTTAATCCATTTTGAGTTTATTTTTGTGTGTGGTGTTAGAAAGTGATCTAGTTTCATTCTTTTACAAGTGGTTGACCAGTTTTCCCAGCACCACTTGTTAAAGAGATTGTCTTTACTCCATTGTATATTCTTGCCTCCTTTGTCAAAGATAAGGTGTCCATATGTGTGTGGATTTATCTCTGGGCTTTCTATTTTGTTCCATTGATCTATATTTCTGTCTTTGTGCCAGTACCACACTGTCTTGATGACTGTGGCTTTGTAGTAGAGCCTGAAGTCAGGTAAGTTGATTCCTCCAGTTCCATTCTTCTTTCTCAAAATTGCTTTGGCTATTCGAGGTTTTTTGTATTTCCATACAAATCTTGAAATTATTTGTTCTAGTTCTGTGAAAAATACCGCTGGTAGCTTGATAGGGATTGCATTGAATCTGTAGATTGCTTTGGGTAATATATTCATTTTCACTATATTGATTCTTCCAATCCATGAACATGGTATATTTCTCCATCTATTAGTGTCCTCTTTGATTTCTTTCATCAGTGTTTTATAGTTTTCTATATATAAGTCTTTAGTTTCTTTAGGTAGATATATTCCTAAGTATTTTATTCTTTTCGTTGCAATGGTGAATGGAATTGTTTCCTTAATTTCGTTTTCTACTTTCTCATTATTAGTGTATAGGAATGCAAGGGATTTCTGTGTGTTGATTTTATATCCTGCAACTTTACTATATTCATTGATTAGCTCTAGTAATTTTCTGGTGGAGTCTTTAGGGTTTTCTATGTAGAGGATCATGTCATCTGCAAACAGTGAGAGTTTTACTTCTTCTTTTCCAATTTGGATTCCTTTTATTTCTTTTTCTGCTCTGATTGCTGTGGCCAAAACTTCCAGAACTATGTTGAATAGTAGCGGTGAAAGTGGACATCCTTGTCTTGTTCCTGACTTTAGGGGAAATGCTTTCAATTTTTCACCATTGAGGATAATGTTTGCTGTGGGTTTGTCATATATAGCTTTTATTATGTTGAGGTATGTTCCTTCTATTCCTGCTTTCTGGAGAGTTTTTATCATAAATGGATGTTGAATTTTATCAAAGGCCTTCTCTGCATCTATTGAGATAATCATATGGCATTTATTTTTCAATTTGTTAATGTGGTGAATTACATTGATTGATTTGCGAATATTGAAGAATCCTTGCATTCCTGGGATAAAGCCTACTTGGTCATGGTGTATGATCTTTTTAATGTGTTGTTGGATTCTGATTGCTAGAATTTTGTTGAGGATTTTTGCATCTATGTTCATCAGTGATATTGGCCTGTAGTTTTCTTTTTTTGTGGCATCTTTGTCAGGTTTTGGTATTAGGGTGATGGTGGCCTCATAGAATGAGTTTGGAAGTTTACCTTCCTCTGCAATTTTCTGGAAGAGTTTGAGTAGGATAGGTGTTAGCTCTTCTCGAAATTTTTGGTAGAATTCAGCTGTGAAGCCGTCTGGACCTGGGCTTTTGTTTGCTGGAAGATTTCTGATTACAGTTTCAATTTCCGTGCTTGTGATGGGTCTGTTAAGATTTTCTATTTCTTCCTGGTTCAGTTTTGGAAAGTTGTATTTTTCTAAGAATTTGTCCATTTCTTCCACGTTGTCCAATTTATTGGCATATAATTGCTGATAGTAGTCTCTTATGATTCTTTGTATTTCTGTGTTGTCTGTTGTGATCTCTCCATTTTCATTTCTGATTTTATTGATTTGATTTTTCTCCCTTTGTTTCTTGATGAGTCTGGCTAATGGTTTGTCAATTTTATTTATCTTTTCAAAAAACCAGCTTTTGGCTTTGTTGATTTTTGCTATGGTCTCTTTTGTTTCTTTTGCATTTATTTCTGCCCTAATTTTTAAGATTTCTTTCCTTCTACTAACTCTGGGGTTCTCCATTTCTTCCTTTTCTAGTTGCTTTAGGTGTAGAGTTAGGTTATTTATTTGACTTTTTTCTTGTTTCCTGAGGTATGCCTGTATTGCTATGAACTTTCCTCTTAGCACTGCTTTTATAGTGTCCCACAGGTTTTGGGTTGTTGTGTTTTCATTTTCATTCATTTCTATGCACATTTTGATTTCTTTTTTGATTTCTTCTGTGATTTGTTGGTTATTCAGAAGCGTATTGTTCAGCCTCCAAATGTTGGAATTTTTAATAGTTTTTCTCCTGTAATTGAGATCTAATCTTAATGCATTATGGTCAGAAAAGATGCTTGGAATGATTTCGATTTTTTTGAATTTATCAAGGTTAGATTTATGTCCCAGGATGTGATCTATCCTGGAGAAGGTTCCGTGAGCACTTGAGAAAAAGGTGAAATTCATTGTTTTGGGGTGAAATGTCCTATAGATATCAATTAGGTCTAACTGGTCTATTGTATCATTTAAAGTTTGCGTTTCTTTGTTAATTTTCTGGTTAGTTGATCTGTCCATAGGTGTGAGTGGGGTATTAAAGTCTCCCACTATTATTGTGTTATTGTCAATTTCCCCTTTCATACTTGTTAGCATTTGTCTTACATATTGCGGTGCTCCTATGTTGGGTGCATATATATTTATAATTGTTATATCTTCTTCTTGGATTGATCCTTTGATCATTATGTAGTGGCCTTCTTTGTCTCTTTTCACAGCCTTTGCTTTAAAGTCTATTTTATCAGCTATGAGTATTGCCACTCCTGCTTTCTTTTGGTCTCTATTTGCATGATATATCTTTTTCCAGCCTTTCACTTTCAGTCTGTTTATGTCCCTTGTTTTGAGGTGGGTTTCTTGTAGACAGCATATACAAGGGTCTTGTTTTTGTATCCATTCAGCCAGTCTTTGTCTTTTGGTTGGGGCATTCAACCCATTTACGTTTAAGGTAATTATTGAGAAGTATGATCCCGTTGCCATTTACTTTATTGTTTTGGGTTCGGGTTTATACACCCTTTTTGTTTCCTGTCTAGAGAATATCCTTTAGCATTTGTTGGAGAGCTGGTTTGGTGGTGCTGAATTCTCTCAGCTTTTGCTTGTCTGTAAAGCTTCTGATTTCTCCTTCGTATTTGAAAGAGATCCTTGCTGGGTACAGTAATCTGGGCTGTAGGTTTTTTTCGTTCAACACTTTAAGTATGTCTTGCCATTCCCTCCTGGCCTGAAGAGTTTCTATTGAAAGATCAGCTGTTATCCTTATGGGAATCCCCTTGTGTGTTATTTGTTGTTTTCCCCTTGCTGCTTTTAATAGTTGTTCTTTGTGTTTGATCTTTGTTAATTTGATTAATATGTGTCTTGGCGTGTTTCGCCTTGGGTTTATCCTATTTGGAACTCTCTGGGTTTCTTGGACTTGGTTGGCTATTTCCTTCCCCATTTTAGGGAAGTTTTCAACTATTATCTCCTCAAGGATTTTCTCATGGTCTTTCTTTTTGTCTTCTTCTTCTGGGACTCCTATAATTCGAATGTTGGAGCGTTTCATATTGTCCTGGAGGTCTCTGAGATTGTCCTCATTTCTTTTAATTCGTTTTTCTCTATTCCTCTCTGATTCATTTATTTCTACCATTCTATCTTCTATTTCACTAATCCTATCTTCTGCCTCCGTTATTCTACTATTTGTTGCCTCCAGAGTGTTCCTGATCTCATTTATTGCATTATTTATTGTACAATGACTCTTTTTTATTTCTTCTAAGTCCTTGTTAAACCTTTCTTGCATCTTCTCAATCCTTGTCTCCAGGCTATTTATCTGTGATTCCATTTTTATTTCAAGATTTTGGATCATTTTCACTATCAATATTCGGAATTCTTTCTCAGGTAGATTCCCTATCTCTTCCTCTTTTGTTTGGTTTGGTGGACATTTCTCCTGTTCCTTTACCTGCTGAGTATTCCTCTGTCTCTTCATCTTGGTTATATTGCTGTGTTTGGGGTGGCCTTTCTATATTTTGGGAATTTGTGGAGTTCTCTTTATTATGGAGTTTCCTCACTGTGGGTAGGGTTGTATCTGTGGCTTGTCAAGGTTTCTTGGTGAGGGAGGCTTGTGCTGGAGTTCTGGTGGGTGGAGCTGGATTTCTTCTCTCTGGAGTGCAATGGAGTGACCAGTAATAGGTTATGAGACGTCAGTGGTTTTGGAGTAACTTTGAGCTTCCTGTATATTGAAGCTCAGGGATGTGTTCTTCTGTTGCTGGAGAATTTGCGTGGTATGTCTTCCTCTGGAACTTGTTGGCCCTTGGGTGGTGCTTGGTTTCAGTATATATATGGAGGTGTTTGATTAGCTCCTATTTATTAATGTTCCGTGGATTCAGGAGTTCTCTGATATTCTCAGGGTTTGGACTTAAGCCTCCTGCTTCTGGTTTTCAGTTTTATTTTTACAGTAGCCTCAAGACGTCTCCATCTATACAGCACCGATGATAAAACATCTAGGTTAAAGGTGAAAAGTTTCTCCACCTTGAGGGACACCCAGAGAGGTTCTCTGAGTTACATGGAGAAGAGAAGAGGGAGGGGTTAGTTAGAGGTGACTGGAATGAGATGAGGTGGGATCAAAAGAGAAGAGAGCAGGCTAACCAGTAATCATTTCCTTATGTGTGCTCCTTAGTCTGGACCTCTCAGAGATGTTCACGGAGTTACACAGGGTAGAGGAGAGGGGGGAAGTAGACAGAGGTGGCCAGGAGGATAAAAGAGGGAAATGAAAAGGAGAGAGACAGATCCAGCCAGTAACCAGTTCCCTAAGTGTTCTCCATCGTCTGGAACACACAGAGATTCACGGAGTTGGGTAGAGAAGAGAAGAGGGAGGGAAGAGACAGAGGCCACCTGGTGGAGAAAAAGGAGAGTTCAAAGGAGGAGAGAGTGGTCAAGCCAGTAGTCTCGCTCTCAGGTAAAATTGGATAATGAAGATTGGGTTTTTAAATGTAGAAAATTGACAACAAATACCAAAAAGCAAAGATTAAAAATCTAGAGTAGAGGTTGGATTTTCAAAAATACAATATTAAAGAAAAGAAGAAGAACAAGAAGAAAAAAAAATTCACGAGAATTATTTAAAAAAAAAAAACAACCACAAAAAAAAATATATATGGTGTTTGCTTTAAAAATAGGATCTTTTTGTGTTAAGTGATAGTAGGTTATAAAAATTAAAGGAGAAATAGAGGACTTAAAAATTTTTTTAAAGTTAAATGAGAAGAAAAAGAAAAGAAGAAAAAACAAACAACAACATCAACAACAACAACAAAAAACAGAATGATCGTAAAAATAGTAAAGATATATCTGGGACTTTCTCTGGTGTTGTGGGCAGTGTGGGGTCACTTCCAAAGCTGTTCCTTAGGTTTAGCTTCTTCTGTTTGCTGGTCTCTTCAGTGTCTGATTTCTGCCCTGACACAAGGCGGGTGGTCGTGGTGGACACTTTTTTTTTTTTTTAGGCTCACTTGTTCAGTCACGCTATGGGGAGGGAGGGATTCTGCAAACAAATAATACTGGTGTGTGCTCGCAGTGTCTCAGCCACGCTGGGCATGCCCCTGCACATGGCGCACACCACTCAGGCTCTACGTTGATCCACCGGGAACCGTCTGAGACTGGCCTTAGGCTGCATGCACCTCCCTGGTCTAAGCCGCTCAGGTTCGGCTCTCAGGTAGCCCTCAGTGGTATAGATTTGGTTGGGCCTGCGTTTTGTGCCCTTCCCAGGACTGAGTAGCTCAGGTGTTTGGTGAGCGTGGTCACTGCAACTTATCACCTTTCCCTGCTGCTCAGTTTTCTGGGTATGCCGCTGGTGCCGCTTGTCAGGCAGATGGTGACTGTCCAGAACCCCAAGAAGTCTTAGTTAGCAAAGAAGCCTGCTTGCAGTTTGGTAGGTAAAGTCTCTCCTTGGCTGTGATTGCCCCCTTCCAGCCCTTACAGCTCTAGCTGCCTGTCACTGGCAGGGGATGGTCTGCACCCGGCTATTTCTGTTCCATCCTTTGTTCTGCGCGTGGTCCTGGTGGTGTCTTACGTTAGGGCTTTTCGCGTGGTAGCTGTCTCACAGTCTGGTATGCTAGCCCAAGTTAGTTCACTCTGGTTACATTCGGGGCATTCTGGCCTGATTCTTAAAAAGCACTGCAGCCCGTGCTTCCCTGCCCAGCCCCACTTGCTAGTGGCGGATGCAGGCGTCTGCGCTGCTTCTCCGCTGGGGGAGTTGCCATTGGGCTCGTAACCTGTTGGTTTTCATTATTTATTTATTTTTCTTCTCTGTTATGTTGCCCTCTGTGCTTCCAAGGCTCGCCACAGACTCGGCAGTGAGAGTGTTTCCTGGTGTTTGGAAACTTCTCTCTTTTTAAGACTCCCTTCCTGGGACGGGATTCCCTTCCCGGGACGGGATTCCCTTCCCAGGACAGAGCTCCCTCCCTACCTCCTTTGTCTCTTTTTTTCGTATTTTATATTTTTCCTACCTGCTTTTGAAGACAATGATCTGCTTTTCTGGGTGCCTGATGTCCTCTGCCAGCATTCAGAAGTTGTTTTGTGATGTTTACTCAGCATTGAAATGTTCTTTTGATGAATTTGTGGGGGAGAAAGTGGTCTCCCCGTCCTATTCCTCCTCCATCTTAGGACCGCCCCCTCCTTTTGTTTTTTAATTTGGCAGACTCTTGTATCTGAATTCTTTGAAGAATATTCTTACATGTTTGTGTTTTGCAGTGTATGTGTAAATATGATTTTTTTTAACTATGCTGTTATTTATTGACAATCCACAGTCTGTAGAGTCAACCATAGAGTAGAATCAACAGAGAGAAAGGCACGTAGGGTGAAGTCTGGGAGACACCAGACACAAAGATTCTCATCCTGAAGGAGAACCATGGGGATGCACTGAATTCTCTCAACAAGAATGTGAGATAACACATGCAGAGTATTTTCAATCAGGAAATCTCACCCCAGCCTTGGTTACCAGGGTTTTTATTAGGGTCAGTAATGCAGGCATACAGCATCCTTCTGTCTTCCCTCTATCTACTCAGACATTCGCTTACCTAAAGCAAAATCATTTATTCACCATAATCACATTTTGGGTTTAATTTCTGTGGTCAGATAGGTACAACATGATCCAATGCCTCAGACATACAGAAACACTCTTATCAGACAGCATTCCAAAAGCTCAGAGATCATCTCCCAGGAGGTACCAATGGATCAGGGGAGGTAGGAGTTTATAGTAACTCACTAAAATAGGAGACATTCCATAAGAAAAAATAAGCTGTAGAAAATACTTATTCATCAGATGGTCACTGTTTTCTTCAGAATGAAATCTTGATCATGTGTATTTCCAGCTGTACTGACATTAAAAATTCCCTAAGGGACTTGTTCGGCTTCCCAGGTGGTGCTCACGGTAAAGAACCTACCTGTTAATGCAGGAGACAAAAGATGTGAGTTCGATTCCTGGATTGGGAAGATCTCCTGAGGGAGGACATGGCAACTTTCTCCAGTATTTTTGCCTGGGGAATCCCATGGACAGAGGAGCCTGGCAGGCTACAGTCCATAGGGTCATAAAGAGTTGGACATGACTGAGGCGACTTAGCACACACACACACAGGGGGCTTGTTGGGAGTAACTCAGTGAGTATATATACCTGGGTGGTTAGTACACATAAATACTGAATATGCACATCCACAGAACACCAAGTTCACTCTTGAGGCAAGGAAAGTAAATTAATAGGAATTGTATATGTGATAGGCATTATTCTAGGCACTAACCTGATGAACACAACAAATTAAAGACCTGTCCTCTTACAATTAACATTCCCTGGTGGCTCAGAGGTTAAAGCGTCTGCCTCTAATACGGGAGACCTGGGTTGGATCCCTGGGTTGGGAAGATCCCCTGGAGAAGGAAATGGCAACCCACTCCAGTATTCTTGCCTGGAGAATCCCATGGACGGAGGAGCCTGGTGGGCTACAGTCCATGGGGTCACAAAGAATCGGACACAACTGAGCGACTTAACTTAAATGCTACTAATGAAAAGAGTATTGGAAGCAATAAAGCACTAGGTTTTGCACAAGAAGTCAAAATTTCTTATGTTAACCTAGTACATGAATGGAAGTCTGGAAGGCTTTTGGAAAGGTAGGAAGATGATCGGTTCCTAGAAAAACTTACCTATGAGTTTATTAGCTTGTTTGACACGACTGAAGCAACTTAGCAGCAGCAGCATTTGAAACGGGTCTCACCAGGCTGAAATCAAGATGTCTTCCTTCTGGAGGTTCAGGGGATGATCTATTTTCTTAGCTTTGGCAGTTTTTAAAGGCTGCCTGTATTCCTTCATATGTAGTTGCTTTCCATCATCACATACCAATAATGACAAATCAAGTCTTTCTCACGCTAAATCAGTTTAACACAGGCTCTTCTGTCTCCCTCTTCTACCTTTTCAGACCCTTGGATTTTAGCAGATCCACTTAGATAATCCTATTTTAAGACCAGCTAATTGGCAACCTAAATTGTACCTGCAACCTTAATTCCCCTTTATCATGTACTGTAGCACATTGCCAGATTTGGTAGATTCAGGCACGGACTTTTTGTGTGGATGGGGGAGCGGGGTGTAGGGGTGGTGGTCGTTATTCTGTCAACCACAGTGAACTACGTGAGCTACTGCTTCTTCTGAAAACAGAAGAAGCAGTCTGTCCAAATATCATAACTGCTTTTATTTGAATGTTTCCCCCTCTGTTTTAAGACATTAAATTTGAATTGTTAAAATTACCATTTTTTAGGTGTGTAATTTTAATAGGTAAATATCTTTACTAAGTTAATAATTCATATGAGCATGTAGACAACTTCACACAGCCACCCAAGTGGGTTTGCAAAATATTGCCCAGAATAAAGAATAGGTAAAGTTCAAAATAGAGTTTGCACAATCATTGTTTATTATATACAAGAAGTTCATTGTGCAAGCTTTATTATATATGACTCACACCATAGGTCGAGGCAGAAAAAAATGAGAATATCCTCTACAGTGTTATATGCTAAAGGAAAAAAGGAGACAATAAAAGTTGCTTTAATTGGAATTAGTTATTCTAAGAGATACCATTCATGGGGAAGGGTAGTGGAGGCAAATCAAATTTGGTTAAATAATTATTCTCATTTTGTATCTATAATTAGGCATGTAAGATAGATATGGCATTCTGTCATCTGCAATATATTGATCTATTAATCATAGTAATAAATTATACTCATTTTTATTAAAATTCACTTTTTAAAATCTTCTAACTGAAATATAAGATTTGTATAATACACTATTCATCTGATATATTGGTGGGAAGTACCCAAATATCACTCTTCATGCCAAGTAATTGGGTAAGACCTAGATTCATCTGGCAAATTTCCAGTACTCATGAGCAAGTACAGAAGGAACATGGAACTCCTAAAGAATGTAATTTGATAATATCAAGGGCAACACATTTTAAATTGAGATTGAAGTCCTCACTGATCTCATATCCCAGTCATTCCTGAAAATGCACAAGCTGCTTATTATGCCATGTGGTTTTTTTATGGTGATTAAAATAGGAAAAGATTGTCAGATTCATTCAACATGCTAGAAGGTCATGTATTTTAGTGCCTAACACTGGATTATAAGGCAGGGAATTACAGATCAATTTTGGCACTTTCAGATCTCTGTTCTGGAGAGAAAATGTCCAAAAACATCTACCCTTTATTCAGCTGGAGCCAACATTATTTTGTGTCCTGTTTCTTTCATAAAGGAAGTTGGAGCTGAAGTTAGATAAGAACTGTGAAAGATTGTGAGGATCAAAAATTTGTGTGTCTATGTGTTCTAGGGTGAAAATATAGCCTAGCTCTGCAAATATGGCAAGAATCATGGTATCAATTCAATCTCAGAAGAAATTGAGATCAGTACCATCCTCCTGTGTTGCCAGAGGACTCCAGATTCCCAGGATAGTCGATGATAGTCAGAGTAGAAGTTATTGCTTTGGACATTGTTGCAACCATCTAGGATTCATTTCTCCTGTGGCTGTAACCTTTAAGGTCTTAAGGAACACAATTTAAGACAAATATTATTTGTCTGGCAGACTATCCGGAGATTTTTATTGCTCATACAATGTACTCTATGTCTCTGAAACCAAAGGAAAATTTGGTCTTTGTTGAACTCAAAAGATACGCATTTGCAGTATTTTATGAACTCTAAAATTACAGTTATGTTTCAAGTTTCCTGAAATCTATTTCATCTCTCTAATCATATTCCCACAACAACCCAAATCCTCAGGTTACGGAAGGGGAAATGATGGTTTAGTATATGCTCTTTTGTGAATGAACTTGCCTTTTTCTTTAATGTTTCAGATAGGTCTAGGCCAGACTGTTTTGAATGTCCTAATCCACACAGTAAATACCTTTATTTATAGAGTTTTACAGACAAGTGAAAAAAGTAATTCTTTTTTCTCTATATACCCTTGTTTACAGAGTGCTTCTGCTGGGTCTTGGAAATTTTTTAAAAGATTATTCTAGCTCAGTTTAGCTGAGAATGAAAAGAACTAGGAGAAGTTGTTATCCCTTGGAGATTTTAAAGTTTTGCAAGGAGTCACTTGTAGTGCTATTGTAATAGTAAATATAAAGAGCTGTTCAGATCACAGTGCCCAGGAGAACATTTCCAGTTACATTACAGAGGCGCTAAGGTGAAAGAGCAAAAGCACTGGGCTAGGGTGAGAGGAGCAGGATTCCAGCAAAGTGCATGCTAGTTGCTATGTTTGGCCACAGGCAGTACCTTCTCTCTGGGTCTCAGATTCCTTCTGTCCAAAAATAGAGAATTGACAGCTCAGGGATGGCCTGGGAGGAGAGGTGGAGTGTTCTATTGATCTGTTTTACAAATTAAGCTTCCATTTGGGAGTGACATGCCTAGACCAAGGCTTGAAAGCTAGATTTTATTATTTTATCTGTTGTCTCTGAAAATGCTTTGGTTTCATGAAATAAGATTTTTATCCATTAGTTTCATTCATTCATTACTCAACAAGCATTTATTGAAAGTACATTCTGTACCTGTTAATATTTGGCTGTCAAGGAGTAAACAGTCATTTTCTTCTATCTGGTTGCTGTGTTGATTTAATTAGGTTCTTGCTTCTTCCCAGTCTCTTACGTTCCTTAAATTGAAATGTTGCTTATTAATGATGATAGACAAATTTTGAATATAGGAGAGTGACCTTATGCTTTGGCAGATTAAATGGTGATCCCTGGGTAGGACAGATAATTTGTCCTGAAATAATCTGCCCACTACCCTTTGCTTAACACCTAAAATTTCATCATTAAAGAGGCATGACTTTTTACTCTTTTCATCTATAAAAGTGGGAATTCTAAAGGGAGGAATAGCATATAACATCATTAATATTCAGTGCACATTTATTATAAATTTATTTGGGGTTAGGCATAATTTATTTTTTAACATGACAACAAATAATTCTGAAGGGAAGAAACTACAGAAGGAAAGTGAAAAGACACAATTATCTATTATGCTAGTAAAGTAATGCTCAAAATTCTACAAGCCAGGCTTCAGCAATACGTGAACTGTGAACTCCCTGATGTTCAAACTGGTTTTAGAAAAGGCAGAGGAACCAGAGATCAGATTGCCAACATCCGCTGGATCATCGAAAAAGCAAGAGAGTTCCAGAAAAACATCTATTTCTGCTTTGTTGACTATGCCAAAGCCTTTGACTTTGTGGATCACAATAAATTGTGGAAAATTCTGAAAGA
>SJYX01001872.1:125639-140082 GCA_006410675.1 Oreotragus oreotragus
AAAGAGATGGGAATACCAGACCACCTAACCTGCCTCTTGAGAAATCTGTATGCAGGTCAGGAAGCAACAGTTAGAACTGGACATGGAACAACAGACTGGTTCCAAATAGGAAAAGGAATGTGTCAAGGCTGTATATTGTCTCCCTGCTTATTTAACTTCTGTGAAGAGTACATCATGAGAAATGCTGGACTGGAAGAAACACAAGCTGGAATCAAGATTTCCAGGAGAAATATCAATAACCTCAGATATGCAGATGACACCACCCTTATGGCAGAAAGTGAGGAGGAGCTAAAAAGCCTCTTGATGAAAGTGAAAGAAGAGAGTGAAAAAGTTGGCTTAAAGCTCAACATTCAGAAAACGAAGATCATGGCATCCGGTCCCATCACTTGATGGGAAATAGATGGAGAAACAGTGGAAACAATGTCAGACTTTATTTTTGGGGGGCTCCAAAATCACTGCAGATGGTGATTGCAGCCATGAAATTAGAAGACACTTACTCCTTGGAAGAAAAGTTATGACCAACCTAGATAGCATATTGAAAAGCAGTGACATAACTTTGCAGACTAAGGTCCGTCTAGTCAAGGCTATGCTTTTTCCTGTGGTCAGGTATGGATGTGACAGTTGGACTGTGAAGAAGGCTGAGTGCCAAAGAATTGATGCTTTTGGAGAAGACTCTTGAGAGTCCCTTGGACTGCAAGGAGATCCAAACAGTCCATTCTGAAGGAGATCAACCCTGAGATTTCTTTGGAAGGAATGATGCTAGAGCTGAAACTCCAGTACTTTGGCTATCTCATACCAAGAGTTGACTCATTGGAAAAGACTCTGATTCTGGGAGGGATTGGGGGCAGGAGGAGAAGGGGATGACCGAGGATGAGATGGCTGGATGGCATCACTGACTCAATGGACATGAGTCTGAGTGAACCCCGAGAGATGGTGACGAACAGGGAGGCCTGGCGTGCTGCGATTCATGGGGTCGCAAAGAGTTGGACATGACTGAGCGACTGTATTGAACTGATCTATTATTTTTTTTAATGTCTTAATATTTATTGAAAGTGCATTTTATGTCAGATACTATATCATGCATTGTAGTCTCCATAGAATACTTCTTTTCCCTGACAGGTTTCTGAATATGATGATAAATAGCTATGTTTTATCTTATTTATCCTTCAGAACTTGTCCACTACTATAAATAAAATAGATAATTAATAAGATTTACTATCTAGCACAGGGAACTCTGCTCAGTACTCTGTAATGGCCTATATGGAAAAAGAATTTAAAAAAGAGTAGATACATGTATATGAATAATTGATTCACTTTATTGTACAGCAGAAACACAACATTTTAGATCAACTTTACTCCAAAAAAATTAATAAAAATGTTATTTAGAGACCTCAAGCCAGAAGATATGTATTTAATAATATTAAAACATTAAACATTTAAAAAATCAAACAAAATTTTTCAGCCTTCACCTAACCCTAATTACAAAGCTTATTCTGGAAAACGTTGGGCCAAGAAAGTAATTAAAACATGAAATAAATGTTGCTGACAGTACAGAAGTCTCTGCCCTCAGCTGAAAATAAAAAGTTATTAAACATTGACAAAATTTAATCAATATTTTGAGAAAAAGAATTGGTCATTATAGAGTTATGTAACTAGGCAAGTTATCTTTCAAGAATGAAAATGAACTAGAGACATTGTTAGAGTTGAGAATGTGTAACAATACAGATTCTTGCTAAAGAAAGCTTCAGATATAAGGGGAATAACATAAAGATCAAAGTCAGAGTTGCATGGAGGAAAAATGTGTATAGAAATTGGTGAACATGGGATAAATATAAACAGTTTTTTGGTGAAACAATAGAGGCATACTTCAGAGATATTGCAGATTTAGTTCCAAACCACTTCAATAAAGTGAATATCACAGTAAAGCTAGTCACATTAAATTTTTGATTTCCTAATACTTATGAAAGTTATGATTACACTATACTATGTTAAATGTGTGATACTATTATGTACATACATTAATTAAAAATAAAAATAATAATTATAATGGCAACACCAATGATCACTGATCAGTTCACCCTCACAATTATAATAATAACCAAAAAGTTTGAAATATTATAAAAGAATTGCTAAAATATGACCCAAAGATAGGAAGTGAGCCAATGCTGTTGGGAAAAAATGCATCAGTAGTCTTGTTATACACAGGATTATTGAGAACCTACATTTTTTTATAAATGCAATATCTGCAAAGCACAGTAAAATTTTAGATGTGTCTATACTTAGAATCCTTAAATTTTGGTGATAAACAATGAAGTAATTAAAACATTGGGTAAAACTAGCATACATGTTAGCATAGAGGCAAACAGAGTTAAAACATATCTGATTTATATAGAATATGAGGAAACTGAGTAACTTCAAAATTTCTGAAATATATCTGTAAAATCTTTGAAGTTAAACACAAATCATATTTTTAAACTTGTAAGTTGATAACAGATATCTGATGAAGGCTAGAAGGCAGGGGAAATACAGAGAAAAGTTCAACAGAACAACAAAAATGCCACATAATATGTTAGAAACAAATTGATTCACCCATAATCACAACAGGTGTAAAAAATAAAAAAACAGATTCAGTAACTAAATGACAAAAATGATCACACTGGATTAGAAATCAATCATGTTGCTGTGAGAGATTAAAATATAAGGACAAAATATTGAGTGTACAAGAATGGAAAAGAAATCTCAGAGAAAAATGGTAAAACAAAGTTTGAGTAACTATTTATATAAAAAAATTTCTAGTAAAAAAGTGTCAATGGGAATACAAATAGTCATAACATAATAAACTTATAATATTTTATTTATAATACATTCCCTTGTAATTCCCAAGGGAAACAAAAATTTTATCTTGTATGATCCTAGCAGCTTCAAAAACACAAAGAAAATAGTCAATAAAGCTACAAGAAGAGTTAAAAAGTCAAGAATTCTGATGGGTCATTTTGCTGCACCACTGTCAGTTATAGATCAAGCAAATAAAATGTGTAAAAATAAGATCTGGTCATAAAAAAATCTTGATAGCACGTCCATCTGTAGAATTCTTAACCTAGCATGTGTCAGTAGTTCATTCTTTGTAACTGCTAAGCAGTTTTTCACTCTATGAATAAACAACATTTTTGCAATCAACTCTCATTTCCCAGGATTGACCCTTTATATCTGTCATGTTCTCATTATTTTTATTTATCTTGCAATGTAAAGAGATTCTGAGAGTTTTCTGCTGTATGAGATTGTAAAGACCAAAGGAATTCTGCTTCTTCAGATGTCCACAGCTTCTCCATTGAATCCACCACATCCTTGCAGCATTTTTCAAGAGTAGATAATAATTCCTTAGCAGAGAAGAATTGTTGATGTTGTTTTTCCTTCCCCATCCATTGTACTCCTCATCTTTTATAGCCCTCTACAAATTGAGTCTCTTTAGAGCAGTGGAACTACTTGGTTTGATACTGCAATGATGGGTACATGCCATTGTATCATTGCTGTCCAGTTGCAAAGTCGTGTTCAGACTCTGGGACTGCAGCATGCCAGTTTCACAACCCAGGCATCTTCTGAATCAGGGCAGATTGATGGATGTAAAAAATTTTATAATCTGACATAAGGCTGGAAAACAAAATTGTATATCTGTTGTGCATAGCAATTGGTAGATAATAAGTGTTCAGTATTACTTAATATTTGATAAAGAAATGAATGCTGGGCATATATGATGAATAAACAGAAGGCTGGAACAGTACTATCAGTACTGTAGACAGTGTACTGTCAAGACAGTAGTTCTATATTGTAGAATTTTACTCCAGGTAGTTGTGTCAAACTCTTTGTGACCCCATGGACTGTAACATGCCAGACTCCTCTGTCCTCTACTATCTCCTGGAGTTTGCTCAGATTCATGTCCATTGAGTCAGTAATGCTATCTAACCATCTCATCCTCTGCTGCTCTCTTCTTTGCCTTCAGTCTTTGCCAGCATTAGGGTCTTTTCCAGTGAGTTGGCACTTTGCATCAAGTGGTCAAAGTATTGGTGCTTCAGCATCAGTCCTTCCAGTGAATATTCAGCAGTGACTGTTCAGGGTTTATTTCCTTTAGGATTGACTGATTTGATCTCCTTGAAGTCCAAGGAGCTCTCAAAAGAGTCTTCTTCGGCATCACAATTCAGAAGCATCATTCTTTGGCACTTAGCCTTCTTGATGGTCTAGCTCTCACATCTGTACATGATTACTGGAAAGAAATATAGCTTTGACTAGATGGACCTTTGTTAGCAAAGTGATGTCCTGCTTTTTAACATGCTATCTAGGTTTGTCATAGCTTTCCTTCCAAGGAGCAACCATCTTTTAATTTCATGGCTGCAGTCACCATCTTCAATAATTTTGGATAGAAAGTGAAAGTTGCTCAGTTGTGTCCGACTCTTTGCGACACATATACTATACAGTCCATGGAATTCTCCAGGCCAGAATACTGGAGTGATTAGCCTTTCCCTTCTCCAGGGGATCTTCTTAACTCAGGGATCAAACCCAGATCTCCCACATTGCAAAAAAACAATTTTGAAGCCCAAGAAAGTAAAGTCTGTTACTGCTTCTACATTTTCCCCTTCTATTTGCCATGAAGTGTTTGGATCAGATGCCTTGATCTTATTTTTTTGAATGTTAAGTTAAGTTTTAAGCCAGCTTTTTCACTTTCCTCTTTCACTTTTGTCAAGAGGCTCTTTAGTTCCTCTTCACTTTCTGCTATTAAAGTGGTTATCGTCTGCATATCTGAGATTGTTGATATTTCTCCCAGCAGTTGAATCACAAGTTGGTGATTCCAACTTGTGATTCATCCAGCCAGCATTTCACGTGATTTATTCTTCATACAAGTTAAATAAGCAGAGTGACAATATCAAGCCTTGTTGTATTCCTTTCCCAATTTTGAAGCAGTCAGTTATTCCATGTAAGGTTCTAACTGTTGCTTCTTGATCTGCATACAGGTTTTTCAGGAGTCAGGTAAAATAGTCTGGTATTTCCATCTCTTTGAGAATTTTCTACACAACTTTTTGTGATCCGCAGAGTCAAAGTCTTTAGCATTGTCAAGAAGCAGAAGTAGATTATTTTTCTGGAATTACCTTGCTTTCTCTATGATCCAGCAAATGTTGACAGTGTCATCTCTGGTTCCTCTGCCTTTTTAAAATGCAGCTCATACACCTGAAAGTTCCAGGTTCATATACTGTGGAAACCTTGCTTGAAGGATTTTGAGCATAACCTTGCTAGCATGCCATTATATAATTCTCCAAGCTTATGGAACATACAACATAGAGTTAACCATAATGTAAACTATAGATGTTGGGTGATTATGATGTGTAAATGCAGGTTCATCAGTTGTAACAAATGGACCACTCTGGTGGGAGATGTTAATAATTGGGGAGGCTATGCATGTATAGGGGCAAGAGCTGTATGGAAAATATCTATATCTTCCTCTCAGTTTTGATATGAACCTAAAACTGCTCTGAAAAAAGTACATCTGTTTAAAACACATTCAGTTTATGCTAAAGATAATGGTTGTCTGTTGTTGCTAGGCATGGATGATTCCCTTTGAAGTCTCTTTCAGTCCGTATCTCAGTGTTGACAGGATGCTCTGAGAGATGTAGAAAGAAGATCCATCCAAAAGCATTTGCTATATTGTATTTATTTGTCTCAGAAACAGCAACTGAGGATGTTGCTGTTGTTGTTTCTTCAGAAATTGTTTAGATGCACACTAAATTGTTGGTAATGTTTATCATAAAACATCACAGAGTCACATTGCCCCATCTTAACAGGGCACTGATACTGCATCCTTAATCATGGGACGCATTTGGACAATGATCTTCATAAAATGAAATACTCAAAACTGGCATGAGGGAATATGTGGTGTTCAAGCTTATTTTGTTGTTTTGTTCAGAATTATGACAACTTAAACACTGTTGTAGTGACCATTTGTGTTTGCTTCTTCTCTAATTTAAAGATTATTTTGGCAAAGGCAGGTAACAGTAATAGATGCTAAAGGATGAATTTTTGCGACTGACTTGAGTTCTGTGTTAAAGTAGATTCTGTAGGTGGATCTAGACTCAACAGGATTAAATGTTCCATGATCAACTAGTGATGGTTGCTTCTTTTGGGCTAAAGATACCTATGGCATATGTGACTAATCTTAGCCACTGTCGTTAGAACCAGCACCTGCTTAAGTCAAAATATGAACAATCAGAAAAGTCTACAGAATGGTAGACTTTTTGAAATTAAATCTCTTGGTTGGAAGGAAGATTGAATTATATATTAAATATAATTTTAGAATTGAATTTTTCAATTGTTCTCATTCATTAAATCAATCATTTTTAGAGGTTGAATATAGTCTCTCTTGTGGAGGAATATAGATTTATTATATAGGTGAAATTTTAACTTGAATGTCATGATTTGTTTCTGGCAAAACTATTTTAGCTCAGCTGCCTGGAGTTCATACCTTATTAATAACATGTATCTCAAATATGTAGCCTGCAAAAATGTTTCAAATTCTTTAATTTCAAGTGACTTCAAATCCAGGAAAGGAAAAAAGAGAATTGAAACTAGAGCCAAAAAGCAATATTGTTATGGCCTCGTTTTAATGCTTTTATCAAGCTGACAGATAAACTTGTGTTTGACACTTGCTCTAACAATACCTTATGCTGTAAACTACATTGAATTTTATCTGTGGGTTTGGAAAAACTAATTGACCTTGGCAGCAATTGTCTCACTGGAGAAGAAAAAAGCGAAAACAAAAACTTCAGCCACTTAACCATCCCTTTCAGCCAAACCCCTGGATCAGTGAGGAAAAATAATGAGAACTGCTCCATTTCCTAAGAACCATCTTGGTTTTTGTCAACACTCCAACCTTTCTCATTTGAGACTCAAATTTATTTCAGTTCCTTACATGCTCTGTGCTATCTGCCTGTATTACCATAAATTATTTCCACTAGAAATGTCGAATTGAAAAACAAAAAGCACTGGGTGTTTTCATGCAAGAAAAATTAATCTTACCCAAAGGAAATAATGCCCCCATTACACTCCGGTGCTCAGGCTTGTGTGTTCAGAATCTTTGTCTACCCCTTCTTGTGGGGGCCATTATATTATTGTAATACAATTGCTACAAATGATTAAACACATTGCTAATCTAATAGGAAAGCAAAAGACCTGCAGGCCTCAAAGCATTTACCCAACATCTTCCAGGACTAAGAATTCTTTTTATTTGTTTCACCAAACTTACCTTCTACATTTATGCTTTTCTCTCATAAGCCTTTATAAACACACTGACCTTCAGCCCATCTCCAGATGCATCTACAAATATTTAGTATTAAATTTGGAGGAACTGGTTACTCTGTTTGATGCTTTCCAGCTCATAATCTTCTGAGGTGGTTGTCCTTGTTTAATTGATGATAATAGTTTAGATAAAAGAAACACAACTGGTTTCTACCATCTATTGAGAATTTGCTATGTGACAGGCTGTATGTGTGTGAGGCACTTTACGTATATCTCCTTGCAATCTCACAAGGAATTCACGTGAGCGATTCTAGTGTTATTCCAACATGTAATGACACAACCTAGATTTTCCAAGGGTCACTACCTTGTAAATAGTGGAACAAAAAGATAAACACAAGTTTGTCTGACTCTCTATCTTTTACGTATTCAGATCTCTCCTATCTTTCAAGACTCAAAATGAGTCTCATATCCATTCATAAAGCCTTTCCTGAGGTGGTGTTCTCTCTGTGACTTACGTTGAAGTTAAAAATTGGCTCTGTGAACACTGCCACACCACTCATGTCTTTGTTTTGTTACTGTTTTTCCTGTGTGCCACCTTTATCACTAATAATACAAAGTTAGCAACTTGATACTTACCCTTCCTTTGCAGTGCTCAGGTCAGTGTTGAGTGGCCACATGGCTGTAAGAAGGAGGACTAAGTTAAGTGCAGAGGAGGCTTGTTCAGATTTCCATTCCAAGCTTGTCTGCTTTAGCACGTACCAGCAGAAAAGCCCTTCTCTCTGCCTTGCCCTTCCCATCAGAGAATTAAAGTATGTAGCCACTTAACCTGATTGTCAATACACTCTCCACCCCATCGCCTTTTAAAATTATTTTAATAAACACAAATTGTGGAAAAAAAATAGCAGCCTTATCAAGTTACTGTTGCAACTGGAAAAAAAAGTTGCTCCCAACAGGATACCAACTGTTCAGTTTCCCACTTTAGGCATTCTCTTTCCTGTTCCAGAAAGTATACATGATGTACACTGAGGGTTGTCTTAGTTCCCTTTTTTTTTTCAAATGAGCATAGGGGACAGTGAGATCCAATTTTATGTAATAATATTTCAGTAGATGAACAAAACGAGGCTGAATGATAGCTAGTAAAGAAAGATGAAATGATGATCACAGTCATGAGATTTTTATATGATTTAAGGTGATGCTCAGAATAACACTTGAATTAGGTTCAGTCATTAAATGTAAAATATTTCTGTGTAAAATTAATAAGTAAATTTGAATCTTCCCTCCCTTAGAATTTGTGAACTAAGAATGATCCCAGTTTATACATTTTGGTAATATTTCTTGCTATCATAATATTTATTGTTATTCATAAAATATTACTGTTTCTTTAATATATATTGTCACAAAATTAATATACATTGAATCTTAAAACTGTACTGTTATTAATCTGTATAGTGACACAATTCATGAGTATGTGTCCTAGACCCTCATTTTTTTGGTATGAGGAATGTAGAAATTTTATCTTTGCACATTTCATTGACTATGTGAAAAGATGCAAATTCAGACATAATGTTTTATTTTTCAAGATTCCATTGAACCAGTAGGATGGATCTCTTGCCTATTGCATTTTTTTATTTTGCAAAATTTAATAACAAAATTAAAATTTAATAGATCCTTTTGTTAAATTATTGTATGACAGGCACTGTGCTGTATGCTTGGCATACACTAGCTTATAATCGTCAAAAAAATTTACCATGGTAGTCATTCATTTTATATCTGTTTTAAAAATAAGGAACGTAAAACAGGTTGAGATTACATCAGCTAAGGTGAAAGAAAGAAAGAGAAAGTACAAAATGAAGTCACTCAGTCGTATCAGCCTCTTTGTGACCTCATGGACTATAGCCTGCCAGGCACCTCCATCCATGGGATTTTCCAGGCAAAAATACTGGAGTGGGTTGCCATTTCCTTAAAGGGTAGAGTTTGTATTTGACTCCATATCTGATGCACACAGAAGTGAATGATAAATTTATAATATACTAAGACATAACTGTGCCTAATTTACTGTAGCTAAAGAGCTTTTCTGGCTTTGCTTCAGTGAAGCCCTCCTTCTTGCTTTCCTGCCATGGTGCTTACTCAGAAGGCAGAACAATAAATTGTGACTGTAGTTTTTGATAGGGGGAGTAAAGATCAATACTTCGCTTGCTTTCTAAACTTTAAGCCATGTTGAGGTCACTGTGCTCAATCACTCTCCTCTCTGTTCCCACTTTGAATCTGGTTTAGAAAATAGGACTGTTACTTCTGAAAATCATTAAAACCTGCTGTGCTTTCTCCCTTCTCACACCTTTAGGATGTTAACCATAACTACTATGGAAACCAAAGCAAATATTTTAAAACTCAGAAGTGCATTAAAAGTTCAGCCATCTAGCTTTGGTATTGAAGATATTAGTTATTGTGCTCACCTAAAAGTATTTATTTAGGAAGTCAGGAGGTGACTTTTATGATCTAGAACTGGAATAAATTGATGTCCTTGGTGATATACTAAGTCGTATTCAGGATTGATCTGCCTATTGGGCACAGGTATTCCTCCAGCAGCGTAAGTGTTGTAGAACTGATCTTTACACAAGCAGAATGATGACACACAGAATTGACTTGGCAGAGTTAATATTCCATATCACAATATACTGAAATCTCAGCTTCTGAGGAATGAGTCCGTTCATCTGTTACCAGGTCTTTCACCACACAGATCCAAGCCACCACCATCACTTGCCTGGTAGCACATTTCTTGTGCTACCTGTTTCTACCCTTTTCTAACTAATTACTTCTCTGCTCTGCAGTCTGAGATCCTATTAAAATACAAGTCAGATTAAAATCAATGTTAAATTCATTATCGCTTGGCTCCCGGTTTCATTCATGGAGCAGTCCACATCCACACGGTGATCCATAAGGTCCATCATGTCTGTCTCTTCTCCTCTGACCCCAATGCTGGCAATTCTATCCTTCTCTATGCCTAGAAACATCCTAGGAGTTTATCCAGTGTTTCACTATTACCAGGTATGCCAGACATGTTTCAGTCTCAGAGCATTTGGATTTTTTGTTCCCTCTGCATGGAATGTTCTTTCAAATACCCACCTGGGTAAGCCCAGGACTCCTTGAAGTTTCTGTTCAGTTAGCACCTTCTCACAAGGCCTACCTTGACTGCCTTTTAAAACTGCAAGACCCCTACCACTCTTAACCTCTCATAGCATACTCTGATTTTTCTGCCATAATACTTATCATTTTTATATGTAATGTTTATACTGCTTGTTAGGTTGTGAATTCTGTAAGGTAAAAGATTTTTTACTAGTGTGTTCATTGATGTATCTTGAGCACTTGGGAAAGAGCATTATACTTAGTATTTGTTGATTTAATTAATTAAGGTAAGTAGTAAGAACAGTCTTGTTAGCTCTCAACCAACTTAAGATGGCCTAACTTATGACATGGGCCATAGCATATATACATGTGCATTTCAGGTGTACCAATCACAGAGGCACTTATTTTTGGATAGATTTTATGTCCAACCTAGCTACTTTGAACACAGACTACTGGATTCCAGATGCATGACTTCAGATACTTAATTACAAAGAGCTAAAATGTTTATTATTCTTAAATGCATATGGTATATGTGTATATATATGAATTTAATTATAATTATCCTATGTCATTTATCTTTCTTGAAAACATCTGTAATATATCAATACTTACTTTAAAGGATAATAACACTTGTTTAGCAGTACTCTTGCCTGGAAAATCCAATGGATGGAGCAGCCTGGTGGGCTGCAGTCCATGGGGTCGCTAACAGTCGGACAGACTGAGCGACTTCACTTTCACTTTTCTCTTTCATGCATTGGAGAAGGAAATGGCAACCCACTCCAATATTCTTGCCTGGAGAATCCCAGGGATGGGGGAGCCTGGTGGACTGCCGTCATTGGGGTCACACAGAGTCGGACACAACTGAAGTGACTTAGCAGCAGCAGTAATAGACAATAATTAAGTTTCATAATGCTAATTAATCAATGTCCTTTAGGGTACCAATATATCCATAGCATAATTATCATACCCTGGCTTGATTTCTTTCTGGCATCTTGTTGCTACACAGGTGGTAGTAAGGAAGCAACTGTCTTTGTTTGAGGATTCTTGATAAAGTTTATAGTCTTTAAGCCTGGAAAAACTCCGAGTCATCCTTGCATCTGCCTTTAGAAATGATATGAATTTGTAATCCACTGTGCAACATTGTTAACTTCTTTGTGGAAAGCAAAATAGTGCCATTCTTTGGCATTTGTTTAATGATAACATAATATTATCAGGTATCCATAAAAGCTATGCTGCAGGTAGCCACCATTTCTTTCTTGCTTTTAACTTCAGACTACTTCCTCTAAATCCTTGGGTTTCTTAGTGTAGGTAAGAAGAAAAACAGAGGACATTGCAATAACAGCAACGACAGAAGAGGGGGGAAAGTGACCATAATGCAGGAGCAGATAAGTATAATAGCAACGCTGTGAAAGCCTAGAGGCCATCCCTGCTCTTTTCTCAGGCAACCTATTAGAAACCTTTCCTCTTCCCTAACGGTTTGCGACATTTCTTTGGAGAAAATGGCCTTTTACAGAGCACTGTGCTCCTACTCGCAAACCGTTTCATCTGTCTTCTCATGCTGCCCTGATGCACTTACAAACAACCAAAGACATGGGAACAGAAAGTAAGATCTGGGAGCGAAAAATAGGGTATTATGGAAAAGAGAAGGCACAAAAATATAAGCAAGGCAATTTACTTGTTCCAAATACATAGTCACAACCTGAAAATGCTTTACAGTTGACTGGATTTGATAGAAGTAAATATTCTTCAGAGGACTTCACCTTCACCCTCTGCCATGAAAATGTCTTGCAAATAATTTCAGGGAAAACAAATATTTATAGGGGAGTCAGGATGAAAAAAAATAATGAAACACATAAGAAAAAGGTGCCTGAAACAGAAATTATCAAATAACTTTATTGGTGTCCTACCGTTGCTAATTGCCACAAGGTTGGTGGCTTAAAACAACATACGTTTATTATCTTATAGTTCTAGAGGTCGAGTCCTAAACATAAAGGAGTCAACAGGACTGTATTCTTTCAAGAGGCTCTAAAAGAGAATCTCTTGCCTTGCTGTTTCCAATGACTGGAGGCTCACCTGCGTTCGTTAGGCTGTGGCCCCTTCATATCACTCCCAACTCTGCTCCCATCACTGTATCTTCTCTTCTGCCTCTGACTGTCCTGCCTTCTTATGATAGGGACCTGTGATTAAAACTGGGTCCACACCAAGAATCCAGGATAATCTCCTCCCCTCAGAATTTTAAATTTAACCATGTTCCTTTTGTCATATGGGCTTCCCTGGTGGCTCAGATGGTAAAGCGTCTGTCTGCAGTGCAGGAGACCCGGGTTCAATCCCTGGGTTGGGAAGATCCCCTGGAGAAGGAAATGGCAGCCCACTCCATTATTCTTGCCTGGAAAATCCCAGGGATGGTGGAGCCTGGTTGTCTTCTGTCCATGGGGTCGCAAAGAGTCGGACACGAATGAGCGACTTTACTTCACTTCACTTTGTCATATGTGTAAGCCTCATACTCACAGGTTCAGGGAAAAGGGTGTGAATACTTTGGGTAGTCCATTACTCTACCCTGTCCAAGAATACATGAAGATAACAAACTCAGATTTCAGATTATTGGAATTACCAAAACAGCTATTGTAAAATTAGGCTTTTTTTTTTTGTTATTTAAAGAAATAGAGGACAAACTGGAAAATTATGTGTATGAGACAAGAAAACATAAAAATGACCTGGCACATTTTTTNACTTCACTTCACTTTGTCATATGTGTAAGCCTCATACTCACAGGTTCAGGGAAAAGGGTGTGAATACTTTGGGTAGTCCATTACTCTACCCTGTCCAAGAATACATGAAGATAACAAACTCAGATTTCAGATTATTGGAATTACCAAAACAGCTATTGTAAAATTAGGCTTTTTTTTTTTGTTATTTAAAGAAATAGAGGACAAACTGGAAAATTATGTGTATGAGACAAGAAAACATAAAAATGACCTGGCACATTTTTTAAAGTATCAAATAGCACTCCTAGAAATGAAATTGAATAAATTAAATTTGGGAGTTCGTGTAAAAAAATAAATATAAATAAATAAATAAATAAATAAATAAATTTAAAAAATAAATAAATAAAAATGGGTGAGCTTAATAGCATACATAGGAATATACAGTTAGTGAGATGATTTTTAAAATTTTTTTGAAATATTTCAAATTTTCAGAATGTTTCAAGAAGTATTTTTATTTCCTTTTCTGGTTGAAGTTACCACAGCTGTTAATTTTATTACATAATGTTCTTTAGTTTCCATGTATGCTTTTGAGCTCCACTCTGTGTAGAAATATGAAATGTTAAAATATGTGGTAAAACTTTTATGTGATTTATTAGACTCAAACAGAAGATAAACTTGAATGATTAAGTAAAAAAAACTCACAATATCAAATAAATAAAAGATAAATTATGACATTGATGTGATATACAGTATATATATGCAAGATGTAATATCAGCTAATAGAAGAGCTGAATGAAGTTTAGGGGAGGAATTTTCTTAGAAATCAAAAAGGACTCAACTAGTAAATATGGAACAGCTGTCCCCCAAAATATCTATAAATTTGTTACAACATTAGGTATAATATTAATTTAAATAAATTTACTGTAGAGTAAAAGAAAATAGAGTTCAGAAATTTGTACAAATGAGATTGAGATCTTATTGATAAAGGTCCTGCTAGTTATCAGTGAGTAAAGAATGAACTGTGTGATAATTGCCATTATTTCACCTAATTTTCCACTAAAAAATCTTTTATGTTTTTTACCTTGCCCAAACTATACTTTAGTTGGAGCTAGAATATAAGTATAAATCAATAGTGATAATTATTATGAAACTATAAGAAAAGACAGTATTTACTCAATCTTGGAGTACATATGCCTTGCCAATATGAGATAAAGATACATGTATTCATGAAGATACCTCTTTTTTAATTTGGTTACATGCACCATTAACAGCTTATTTGAAAAAAAAGTAAACATAATTCATTCATTTCAGCAAATATTTTCAGATACCTAACTTGT
>SJYX01001874.1:0-32048 GCA_006410675.1 Oreotragus oreotragus
AGCCTACCAGGCTCCTCCGTCCGTGGGATTTTCCAGGCAAGAGTACTGGAGTGGGGTGCCACTGCCTTCTCTGGTCCACCTTTTTCTTAATTTGATTTTATCCCTGTTTTCTGACTTTATAAAAATGCATCTCTTTTTTATATGACAGCCATTTAGATATGTAATAGCTTCTCTCCTCCAGAACAAGTTATCTGATTGGCCTACATTTGTTGTTGGTAGTTCTGCCTTTAAAACAACTAATATCTTTGAGCCTTTTGAAAGGATCTAAACAAAAATATTAAATAGTCAACATTATCAATGTGAAGGCACCTATATAAGATCATTTATTTGTCTGTTCTAAAGTTTGGCCTGGTGTTATATGTGTATTGGGAAGAAATGTGGGGTTCTGGCCCCTTTAAGGAACTGAGGCAGATTCAGGGGAAAGGGTTTATTATACTTCTGCATAAGGCAGAAGTGAGCTGAAGACAAGCATGTTTTATGTTGATCTAAAATGAGAAACTCAAGCAGTGAGAAAATAAAGGAAAAAGGAAAAAGGCAGTTGCTCTAAAGACCAGCTAGAGAATATCCTGGAAGCCAGGAAATAATCACTGTGTTCCCAAGGTGGCAAGGAGGGCAGGGGGGAAGTGCTCAACTCACACCTGTCCCTGAAATGTAACTGGACCCTCTAGGAACCGGTGGGATCAGGCACTCTTAACGAGAGCTTGGACAGGCAAGTTGAGAGCTTTTCTATAGCTATTAAGGAAATACATTTTGGAGGGTTAAGATATTTAATGTGAACAAAGAACTTTGAGCTAACTTTAATCTTTGGGGCCTTATATGCTTATAAGATAAATATTTGTTATTGTTTAGTTTCTAAGTCATGTACGACTCTTGCGACCCCATGGACTGTAGCCCACCAGGTTCTTCTGTCCATGGGATTTCCCAGACAAGGATACTGGAGCGGGTTGCCATTCCTTCTCCAGGGGATCTTCCCCACCCAGGGATTGAACCTGAGTCTCCTGCTTGGCAGGCAGATTCTTATGGTGATCCATAGGATGTTTGTTAACCATTTGCTGTCTGAATAGATGTAGATCCAGTTAACTGTATCATAGGTTATAGTCCCCATTTTAGTAGTTTAAGGAGCACTTGACCTGGAGTCTGAAAACCTAAGTTCAAGTGAACAGAGGAAGTCACGTGATCTTTCTGAGCTAGTTTCCTTCTTGTAAAATAAGTCTTCAATCTATAATAATGTCTTCCTCTCACGTTTCTTGCAAGAATTACATGGAAATAAATGCACACTTGGTAAAGTACTAGTTCTATAGGACTATTTTGTATTTCCTGGCGGAACATGCCTGAAGCAGGTGGTGGCTTGTTCTACACTACCTTAAATGGAAGGGAACCTAACCCTTGGTGTGGCAGCACGCTGGACAGTCCTTATGCAGGAGGAGTTAGCACATCTCCAATAGGGGTCTTGCATAAAGCCTACCAAACCACCAGGAGCTCTTACTAACACAGATGTTTCATTGAGGTTGCTGTTATCTCCCTTGGGTGGCATTGTGCTGCTGCTTGCTCCGGCCCACTGGGTGACTCTCCAAGTGGCCCTCTGGTATACCTGCAGTGCACCGGTTCTGCCACTAGGGGACACTATAGGGTCCCATGAGGTCCCTCTCTTCAGGATTCTGCTACAGTTCGCAGGATGCAGAACCACAGCAGTGCACCAGCCTTTCCATTGACCCAGAGATCTTATGTTTACAGGGCACCCAAGGCATTTTTCCTCCCGTGGCAAGCTTTGCCTTTAACTAGCTCCCATCAGCTCCTGCAGTCCAGTAAAGCTCCTCCCATGGGACCTCTGCTTTCTGGCTTGCCTGCTGAACATTAAAATCTGCCCTGAAGCCAAGCTCTTCAAGACACATGATTTAAGCTTCTCTTTCAGCTAATTAGATATTGTTCTACAAATTGGGCTGTTCTCTCTGAAAGATGAGCAGCAATTTATTTCCTCTGCCCTCTCCTTAAACTTAAACTGAACTGTAAAACATGGCCATTTGATTGTTTAGTCCAATCGGGAGATTATTTTGCATGAAAAACAGATATCCATCTTCTTGCTAATACTAAGCGTGTTTGAGGGCATTTCTTATGGGCTGCTGTGAAGATGGTGGACGGCTGTGCTTAAATCCCTCTCATTCTTTTGAGATGTGGTCTCTGCACTGATTTATTGTGGCCCATGTATCTGTAATCATCACCTAAGTAACCCATCACTCTCTGTATTAACATGCTTTCACCCTTGCTGGAGGAATATTTTTATTATCCTCATCTTTCTGATGAGAAGACGGATGCCAGGAAGTCAGGCTATTTGCCTAAGCTAAACAAGTGGGGGAGTGGAGGAGTCACACAGTGAACCCAGCTCTTTGGTCTTCAGATCCCATAAAGCTGTATACTGTCCGATAAACCCAACATCAGTTGAAGATTCAGTGAGGATTCCTTACTGCTCTTGATGAAGCACTGTTAGATTCTCTAAAATGTTTTACAGTCCAAGGGGCTCTCATGCATAGTGGGAGGTCCCTACCCCACTATGGAAACTGCCTCTTTTCCTGTGCAGGGGGCCGGGTCTTCCCTCATCCTCAAGACTGTGCCCAGCATTTGATGAACGGAGACACTCTGAGCGGGGTTTACACCATCTTCCTCAACGGAGAGCTAAGCCAGAAGTTACAGGTGTACTGCGACATGACCACCGATGGGGGTGGTTGGATTGTAAGTACCTATGGCTGTTCTCCGGGCACGCCAGCAACCTTGGTGCCTCCGTCCGTCCACCTGGCTCAGCACCCATCCATTCACACTTCACCATCCTTTGGCCATTTTTCCATCCACTCTTCTCCACCCCCACAGGTCCACTCTGGAAGTCTGCATTGTCCTCAGGGCCCTTGTTCAGCAGCCCTTTCACAGGTTTGACCAGGCAGAAGAAGGGATAAGAATATGAGGCTGCAGTGGTCCGGCCAAGAAAGGGGGACCCAGGAAAACAGCTCCTTGTGGGGAGATATTTCATGCAGGAGGATGCCAAGGAAAGGGAGAAGTAGCTCAGAGAGGCCCAGGGGTCTTGCCTGCTGAAAACTGCAGCCATGATAAGGAATCGAGGAGGCGAATCCCTCGCAGGAGGAGGGAGGTCTCTATGGGGAGGCGATCAGTATCTTTCTGTTGGAGAGTCACATATGGCGGAGCAGTTAAGGGGCAGAAAGTGGCTCGCCACCTCTATTTACAAAGGCCACCCCGTCCCCATCCTTTCCTGGCCCCTCTGGTTCTTCCCTATAATCTTCAGGGAGCAGACGTCCTGGGGAAAAGAGAAACTCCATTTCCTTTCACACTCCTCCCATGTCCGATAGGGCAGTACAGAGAGAAAAGAGAAGGCAGCCTGGCGAACGGCCTCACACATCACTGCAGGCCACTGTGCAGGTGGGGGAGGTCTGGCAGCCTGGCTGGAGAGCAGCCCAGCATTAGCTGAGTCAGTGCAGATGGAAACCCAACCCCTTCACCCCCCTTCCTTCTGAGGATCCCGTCTCCAGCACCAACACACCACGCTGGATTTTTCACAGTGCCAAATGGATGGTTGTTGAAAGGAGTCAAACGGTGGCTGGGCTCCAAACAGTCACTCTTGGGAGATGTCTTCTTTTATGTTTCTGACATATTTGTGCCTTCTTCTTAAAGCGTAATCGGAAGTTGAAGTCGAGGCTGATGTATTGGAGGTTAAATGAAATTAGCACTGAAACGGCTCAGAAAGTGAATGATACACACTCGCTTTGCCTGGAACAAGATGATGACATTACTGGCTGATCTGAAATGGGTCCCGTTCTTTTGGTGAAAAATGCTTTCTGCTGCATGCCACGGTGTGAAAAGATGAATTTGAGAGCCTAGCCTATTTCCCTTGACTATCGGGAATTTGATGTGTATCCTGAATCCTTTCTACATTGCAGGGGTGCAAATTAGTGTCAACATCACACCCCAGCCTATTCATCAAGGGCCCCTGTGCTTCAGAGAAGGGCTCCGAGCGTCTCCTGCCATAACCACTGTGCAAACACCGAGCTGTCTACTGCAGTGGTCCTTACCTGAGTGTCTCTGTCACTGCAGATATAAAACTCAGTTACAGCAGTTTTACTCATTAAAGTTTATTTTCCTTAGCAATTTTTTTTTTCATTTGTCCCCCTTTCTCTTCACAGGTGTTCCAGAGGCGGCAGAATGGCCAAACTGATTTTTTCCGGAAATGGGCTGAGTACCGTGTTGGCTTTGGGAACCTGGAAGATGAGTTTTGGCTGGGTATCACCTCCTTTTTTGTTTCCCTTGGAATGCTCCTCTGGCTTTTTGTCCGTCTCTCTCCTTTCTGTGTCCATCTGGGATTATCGGAAACCCTGGGTCTGTTGAGAAGCTGACAGCTCGTGAATTGCTTTCAGTGCCTCTTGCTGTGTTTGGCTCCACTATTGATCTGTTTTTATCTTGTGGCGGCGTTTTCCTCTTTGCCCTGTCTCTTCCCATCCTCATTAATAATAGTCTTTTATGCTGATGGGTCTTGACGTGAGGCAACTTTTACAAAGGGAGTGAGCTGCCTGATAGGGGAGGGGGGCAGGGGGAGCAATAGGCCGGCGGGTCATCTCTCAGAAGCCAGGCATCAGCCAGCCAGCCTGCAGGCCAGGAGGAAAATGAGACAGTCACTCAGACCTTGTTCCTTGGAGGAATATTATTACCTGAATTGGGATGGAAAAGGAAAAAATGAAAATGACATTAGAGGTGACTGGCAATTTCCTAGAGGTCTGACACAAGCAGGAGGTGTAGATTGAGAACCGAACTGGTGTGAGAAGGTAAACACACACCCGACCCAGGCAGATGGCAGAGGAGCCAGTTCCAGAAAGCAGTACATTTATTATTCCCTGCATCTCCCTGTTAGATTTTCACAGTGATCATGAAGGCAGGCCAAGGAAAGGCAATAATTGTCTTCTGTGTCTGTGGTCTTCCCTCTGTCTCTCGCTCAGCCTCACCATCTTTCTCTTGGACGCTCCTATAAGAACCCCGTAACTGGCTTTCCTGCCTCCTGGATCAACCATTGTCTACATGCCCACTAGAACCATCTCCCTCATGCCAAAATCTGAGCAATGGCTAGCCCCACTTGTAGAACTTCTAAGTGAGTCCTTATCACCAGCACCTTAGCTATGGTACAAGGCCCTCCTCTTGGGCCTGCTCCCCACCACCAAAAGCCCCATTCCCCTTCCCTGCACCAAACTCCAAACATTTCCTTATTGAAGTATAGTTGATTGGCAATGTTTCAAGTATACAGCAAAATGATACAGTTATACATACACACATAAATACATATATCTATTCTTTTTCAGATTCTTTTCCATTATCAGTTATTATAAGATACTGAATATACTTCCCTGTGCTATATATAGTAGGTCCTATTGTTTATTTATTGGGTTCATCAAAAAGTTTGTTTGGATTTTTCTGCAAGGTAGTATGGAAAAACCCAAACAAACTTTTTAGCCAATACAATATTTGTATATAGTAATGTATATCTGTTAACTCCCAATTCCCAATTCATCCCTCCCTTTCCTCAGACTCCAAAGCCTTAGAATCACTAATGTTTCCTTTGCAAGGAACCTCTGCCTATCAACTCTCCCCCACCCCCATACACCTTGCTGTGCTTCTCTGCATATTCAAAGCCTCAGCTCACCTCCTCTTCCCCAGTAGGACCTGTCCTATCCATTTTTCTCTAACTTGGCCTGCAGGAGCAGTCTCTCTTTTGTGACCCAAATCAGAGTCTGTTTTCCTTTCTGTCTCTCTTGACTATACTATGTAAACTTCTTTCAGGCCTAGGACCTAACCATATCCATTTTCAACCTCATTACTTGTCACAGTGGCTGAGGATAGTAGGTACCTAAAGTGTAGACTTTATTTTGGGGGGCTCCAAAATCACTGCAGATGGTGACTGCAGCCATGAAATTAGAAGACACTTACTCCTTGGAAGGAAAGTTATGACCAACCTAGATAGCATATTCAAAAGCAGAGACATTACTTTGCCAACAAAGGTCCATCTAGTCAAGGCTATGGTTTTTCCAGTAGTCATGTATGGATGTGAGAGTTGGACTGTGAAGAAAGCTGAGTGCCAAAGAATTGATGCTTTTGAACTGTGGTGTTGGAGAAGACTCTTGAGACTCCCTTGGACTGCAAGGAGATCCAACCAGTCCATTCTAAATGAGATCAGTCCTGGGTATTCTTTGGAAGGACTGATGCTAAAGCTGAAACTCCAATACTTTGGCCACCTCATGTGAAGAGCTAATTCATTGGAAAAGACTCTGATGCTGGGAGGGATTGGGGGCAGGAGGAGAAGGGGACAACAGAGGATGAGATGGCTGGATGGCATCACCAACTCGATGGACATGAGTTTGGGTGAACTCCAGGAGTTGGTGATGGACAGGGAGGCCTGGCGTGCTGCAATTCATGGGGTCNGACATGAGGTTAGGTGAACTCTGGGAGTTGGTGATGGACAGGGAGGCCTGGCTTGCTGCGATTCATGGGGTCGCAAAGAGTCAGACACGACTGAGCGACTGAGCTGTTGACTGTAGAGCACAGAGCAGAAAACATTCCATTTCACAGAAGGACAGGCCACACGTGGCCCTGTGCTATCTCTGTTCCCCTAGAGCTGTCACTTCAGCCTCAGACCACGAGACCAGGATGGATTCCCCTGAGCCAGGGCTTTCCCCCTCCTGCCCAGTGAAAACCTTCACACCCCATTTAGGAGCTAGATGGCCCCATTTAGCCATGAGAGATCCAGAGTGCACCAAGCTGAAACTACTCCCCAGAGCACACAGCGGTAGAACCAAGGTTTCAACTCAGGTCTGCCCAGCAACAAAGCTGGCACTCCGTGGCATTATAAACATTAACCTGGCATCTATCAAGTGGCTGGGTAGACAGTATCCACTAGTCTTTTCACAAAGCTGAGAACTCCATCCTACAAAAATAATTTCCAAACCTCTATTTCCCTGGTCTTCCAACTGCTCTAGAAAATGTCAGAAGGCAGAGTCCCCTCCCAGAATCAATATAAAAAAGATTGGGAACTTCCTTCTGGAAAAGCTAACATGAAAAAAGGATTTCACGAGTATAAACTTTAATATTATGAGTGTCTTGGATAAGGTTGAGGTACTTTAAATCAACCCTGAACATTCCCTGGAAGGACTGATGCTGAAGTTGAAGCTCCAGTACTTTGGCCACCTGATGATAAGAGCTGACTCACTGGAAAAGACTCTGATGCTGGGCAAAGACTGAAGGCAAAAGGAGGTGGTGGTGGAGTGGGGTGGAGTGGAGTGGGGTGGCCCAGAGGACGAGATGATTGGATGGCATCACCAACTCAATGGAAGTGAGTTTGAGCAAACTCGGGGAGATAATGAAGGACAGGGGAGCCTGGTGTGCTGTAGTCCATGGGGTCGCAGAGTTGGGCTCCCTTTATCGACTGAAAAACAACAAAATGAATATAATCTTTAATATTTTGAGTGTCATGGATAAAGTTGAGGTACTCTGAAACTTGAAACCAATTAAGAAATAGGGGAGTAGAATGGTGGTTCCCAGAGGCTGGTAGAGGGTACTGGGTAGGTGTTGTTTAGGGGTGCACACTTGGAACTGGTAGATAAGTCCTGGGGAGCTAATGCAATGTCGCAATTATAGTCAACACTATAGTCCAAACTTCAAAGTTGCTAAGACACTAGCTCTTAATTGTTCCCGTCACAAAATAAAAATGATAATTATGTGATATGACAGAGATGTTAGATATGGTGTAATCGTGTTTCAACACACAAATGTATCAAATCAACACTAGTTGTACTGATACAATGTTATATGTCAATTATATTGCAATCTCAAAAAAGGAAAGAAGAGGAAGGAAGAGGTCTTAGTCTGTGATATACAATTAAAGTTAAAAGGTGAGCGTGGGAAGGAGAGAGAACAGATTTAACCTCTTTGGACACTTTGAAGAAACTCATGCCTTAAGAACCTGTTTGCTCCCGTGAGAATGAAATAATGGGCAGGAGGATTTGAATTCAGCAAGACCTGCATCTGAGTCCTATTTCTTATTTAAACATCTCTTTACTCACTCCAGTCTCACTGTCAGCAAATGATTTGTTTCCCTCTGCTCTGAAGACTGGCTTCATTTAATTTGTAAGGAATTATTTATTCACATCATTTCTGTTGCTACTTGATAAAGAAATACTGCATCTTTTAAGAAACGGTTGGGAGCTCAGACAACAAAACAATAAAGAGAATAGAAAAATAGCAGGAATGCAATTGAAGTAATTAGACTTGAACCCGACATCACTTTCCATCGCCAACACCATATATTAGCACAAAAGGGAGAATAATAGTTTTTCATTTACCTTCATATTTATGGTCATGATGAAAAAAATCACATAACTTATTTAGGGAAATCTTTGGTTTAAGCCAGTGTATAAAAAGCTTTTTATTTGAAGTGCATTACAGTGGTCCATTTCTGTGCAAGTAATTTTTCCTGCATAAGAAAAACAGTTTTGAAAAAAAAAAAGTTACAAGCATTGTTCTTTTTTATTTTAGAATTATATGCTTTCAAATAATGAATATAGTATCTACTACTGTTCCACAATATAATATTCTCATTATTTCTATGTCACCAGAGGGTGTCCTTTGTGGGCAAAAATTCAGAAATTACCAGAACACTAGAGGAACCCTTTGCTGTTTTGTCGTCCTTGAAACACATTTGGTTGCGTAAGATACAATGGAATCTGGCTTATTTTTGCTTTCCTTAACTGGACCTGTATTGTGAAATGAGGTTTGCTTCTTACTACCTCTTACTGGTTCTTTCTTTAATTTTTTTTAATTCTAAGTTTATGAATTGAATTATAAGCAGCATAACTAAAATGAGGCAAGACATTATTCCTCAAAGCATTGTGGTGCCTCAGTTGGGAAACCCCACATTTCCTGCCTGAGAAAGGAGAAGGGATAGACACACAGCTGACCCTGAACTTGTCATCGAAGCCTCCATGTTGGTTGCAGCCTGCTGCTTGTCAGGTCCTCAATCCCAGACTCATCCCATGTCACCCCCGCCTGCCCGGGAGCAGCCATCAGGTGGGCGCCTCAGGCGGCAGCCATTCTTAAAGCCTCTGAGGCCCACGAGTGCCCAGCAACTCAGGACCACTGCAGGCTTGTGGGCGATCGGGACACCCCACCCACATGCCCCAGCCTCTCTTGCCCCTGACTGAGCCCATGACCACGTGCAGCTCAGAGCCACCCTCCAGACAGACACAAGTTCCGGATCTTCCTCTCTTGGCCAGGCCTGGCTGGTAGAAACGTGCCAGCAACAGGGAGGAGGGGAGGAAAAGGGGGGTTCTAGCGACTGAAGCGACTTAGCAGCAGCAGCAGCCTCAGCAGGGTGCTCCCCCACCCCGCTCAGGGTGCTGTAGAGATGAAGCAGCCATTAGCCACCATAGCCATTAAAATTTAGTTATTAAATGTAAGTAAAATTTGAAACTCTAAGAAACATAAATAGAGTTACAGATGTAGAAAGCAGACTTACAGTTAGCAGGGGCTAAGCAGTAGAGGGGAGAGAGAGGATAAATTGGGACTTTGGGATTGACATGTACATGACACTATGCATAAAACAGTTAACTAATAAGAACCTGCTATAGAGCACAGGGAACTCTACTCAATATTCTGTAGTGACCTCTATGGGAAAAGAATCTTAAAAAGAGTAGATTTATGTATACATGTAACTAATTCACTTTGCTGTACACTTGAAATTAACACAATATTGTAAATCAACTCTACCCCAATTAAAAAAAAATTTTTTTTTTATTTTAAACTTAGTTCTTCAGTTTCACTATGTCACGTAGCCAACACTCACACATGGCTGGTGGCTACCACACTGGACACCCACTGGACAGAGGGTATGGAAGATCTCGGCCATTGCAGAAAATTCTCGTGGGCAACCCTGCTCTAGAAAGCTTCAGATATCCCCCCGCTGTTCTCGGGGAGGAGTTCCGCTGGGTCAGTTTGAGTGGATCTTGTTCTGGTCCTGTCGCCAACCTGCTGCACATTGGGGCAGGTCACCTCCTTAACCTGTGAGGGCTTCCTGGAATTAGATTCTGGTCTGTGATAGAAGAAGGGCAGGCCTCACATGACCCCAGGGTGCCAGATTACTTCGCTTCTGTTTTGGCTTCTGTAGAATTGCTTTTACTGAATTGTAGCTTTGCATCTTGTTTTCTGAGCTTACCTGGTGGCTCAGTGGTAAAGAATCTGCCTGCCAATGCAGGAGATGCAAGTTCTATCCCTGGCTTGGGAAGAGCCCCTAGAGAAAGAAATGGCAACCCACTCCAGTATTCTTGCCTGGGAAAGGCCACGGACAGAGGAGCCTGGCGGGCTACAGTCCATGGGGTCTCAAAGAGTTGAATACATCTTAGCCACTAAACAGCAATCACTTTTTCTACCTATGAAAGGACAGTCGCATGCAATTCAGTACTGCTTTCATTTTGGGAATTTTGTGGAACATTGAAAACTTATATTACAATTTTTCCTATTTATGAGATGTAATTGTAAAACTTTTCTCAAGCCTCAGGACCAGGACAGAATGTGTTCCTCATAAGCAAGTAGTGGGCGGTTAGGTTTTAAAACAACATGGATGTTGTAACTAATCTCATTTTCCTCTTTGTTTTCACAGTGAGAAAGCTCAGAGCAACACCATTAGAAGCAGTTAGACTGACTCTTATGATACTCATTTTTCTTCTTAATTGTATCTCTAGTAAGAGCTTTCAGGAAGTCATCAAAATATTTTGGGGAATGAATTGGAGTTGGAATAAGTTATTTTATGAATTGATAGAAACATATGTTCAGAACTCTCAAACCTTTAAACACATCATGAAAATACATAACTTAAATCCAGGCTAAGAGAATCCATGTCTTGGGATGATATTCTTAGGAAGATGTCTTCTATCCAGACTTGACCTTGGGGTCTGGAAATTTAGTAGACGTATATTTCTGGAGTATAGCAAAAGACAAAAAGAAATTAGGGAGCTGGGAGTTATAAACTCAGATATTCTGAAGACTGAAAAATGAAAAGAGATCATTGTTTTTAAGCAGAAGGCTTCACTGTTGCTGTTGTTGTCTTTAAAAAAAAATTTGGAAGTTTCCAAAACTGTCACATTAACAGCCTTCTCACTCCTCCCACGTTAAGCATGACTCTATAATTGAAAAACATCTCTTGATCGAAGAATAAATTAGTAAAAGTAAAAGCATCTCACCCTTCAAAACACTTCCATCTTGTTTTGTTTGTTTGTTTTGATCACTGTCAAAATGTACTTTTTCTGTAAAAGGATATTTTTCGAATAAAAAAGTGTTCTTA
Organism: Oreotragus oreotragus; assembly: GCA_006410675.1. Classification (NCBI taxonomy): domain Eukaryota; kingdom Metazoa; phylum Chordata; class Mammalia; order Artiodactyla; family Bovidae; genus Oreotragus; species Oreotragus oreotragus. The sequence continues at coordinate 11,375 of SJYX01001874.1, forward strand.
GAAAATTATAAATATGACAGCTTTCTTCTTTGAAGTTAGTTATATTGTTATGGTATCAGACTTCATGAAGAAGGAAAACTACATGTTCTGAAATCAAAATGTGAAAGTCCAAACTGGAGTGTACCCAGATACGGTCCATAAGAATTATCTGGATGTTACTATTGATAGATATGTGCTTATTTGCAGTACAGAGCCCCCAAAGAATCGAGGGGTCAAACAGAGTATAGGGTTCCATCCCAAGCACGTGCTCTGTGGTCATCATGTAACGGGGCTGTTTTCAAGAAGCAACGGCACTCTGCCTTATGAGTGTGCATGCCCAGTTGCTTGAGTCTTGTCCGATTCTTTGGGACCCCATGGACTGTAGCCTGCCAGACTCCTCTGTCCAGGGGATCCTCCAAGCAAGAATACTGGAGGGGATTCCGGTGCCCTCCTCCAGGGGATCTTCCCAACCCAGGGATCAAATCCAGGTCTCCCTCATCGCAGATGGACTCTTTACCGCTGAGTCAGCCGAGAAGCCCACGCCGCCCTGTACGAAAGCACAAAAGACAGCCCTTTGAGTATTCTTTTCACTCAACATCTGAGTCTCTCGCTTCCATACATGTCACACACATGTAATCATGCTTGCAAGTAAAAGGCACAACAGGGAGGATTACTGAAATAATAATAAATGGTCTTTATTGGAAATTTACTATGTACCAGGCACTCTGACCAGCATCCTGATGGACTCTCTTATCAACAAACTGTGGGGTAGGTACTGTTTCTGTCCTCAATACACAGTAGAAGAAACTTGGGGGTAACTTTTCCAGGGTCCACAGGCATGCAACAACGGGTGGGACCCCAAGCTGAGACTGCCTAGCCAGGACCTTGTAAGTCCCCTGCAGAAGAGAGAGGACCTGGCTGCAAGTTAGTGGCAGGACTGAGAGAAAACCCTGAGAAGGGTACCCAGATTTCACTAACCCTCACCGTGAGACCCTTCCAAGCTCCTCCTCCAGCAGCTGGAGAGGATGAGAGGGACCACAGAGCTGGAAGAACGGGACAGGAGGACCAGGACAGATGGCTTTCTNAACTCAGGACCACTGCAGGCTTGTGGGCGATCGGGACACCCCACCCACATGCCCCAGCCTCTCTTGCCCCTGACTGAGCCCATGACCACGTGCAGCTCAGAGCCACCCTCCAGACAGACACAAGTTCCGGATCTTCCTCTCTTGGCCAGGCCTGGCTGGTAGAAACGTGCCAGCAACAGGGAGGAGGGGAGGAAAAGGGGGGTTCTAGCGACTGAAGCGACTTAGCAGCAGCAGCAGCCTCAGCAGGGTGCTCCCCAACCCCGCTCAGGGTGCTGTAGAGATGAAGCAGCCATTAGCCACCATAGCCATTAAAATTTAGTTATTAAATGTAAGTAAAATTTGAAACTCTAAGAAACATAAATAGAGTTACAGATGTAGAAAGCAGACTTACAGTTAGCAGGGGCTAAGCAGTAGAGGGGAGAGAGAGGATAAATTGGGACTTTGGGATTGACATGTACATGACACTATGCATAAAACAGGTAACTAATAAGAACCTGCTATAGAGCACAGGGAACTCTACTCAATATTCTGTAGTGACCTCTATGGGAAAAGAATCTTAAAAAGAGTAGATTTATGTATACATGTAACTAATTCACTTTGCTGTACACTTGAAATTAACACAATATTGTAAATCAACTCTACCCCAATTAAAAAAAAATTTTTTTTTTATTTTAAACTTAGTTCTTCAGTTTCACTATGTCACGTAGCCAACACTCACACATGGCTGGTGGCTACCACACTGGACACCCACTGGACAGAGGGTATGGAAGATCTCGGCCATTGCAGAAAATTCTCGTGGGCAACCCTGCTCTAGAAAGCTTCAGATATCCCCCCGCTGTTCTCGGGGAGGAGTTCCGCTGGGTCAGTTTGAGTGGATCTTGTTCTGGTCCTGTCGCCAACCTGCTGCACATTGGGGCAGGTCACCTCCTTAACCTGTGAGGGCTTCCTGGAATTAGATTCTGGTCTGTGATAGAAGAAGGGCAGGCCTCACATGACCCCAGGGTGCCAGATTACTTCGCTTCTGTTTTGGCTTCTGTAGAATTGCTTTTACTGAATTGTAGCTTTGCATCTTGTTTTCTGAGCTTACCTGGTGGCTCAGTGGTAAAGAATCTGCCTGCCAATGCAGGAGATGCAAGTTCTATCCCTGGCTTGGGAAGAGCCCCTAGAGAAAGAAATGGCAACCCACTCCAGTATTCTTGCCTGGGAAAGGCCACGGACAGAGGAGCCTGGCGGGCTACAGTCCATGGGGTCTCAAAGAGTTGAATACATCTTAGCCACTAAACAGCAATCACTTTTTCTACCTATGAAAGGACAGTCGCATGCAATTCAGTACTGCTTTCATTTTGGGAATTTTGTGGAACATTGAAAACTTATATTACAATTTTTCCTATTTATGAGATGTAATTGTAAAACTTTTCTCAAGCCTCAGGACCAGGACAGAATGTGTTCCTCATAAGCAAGTAGTGGGCGGTTAGGTTTTAAAACAACATGGATGTTGTAACTAATCTCATTTTCCTCTTTGTTTTCACAGTGAGAAAGCTCAGAGCAACACCATTAGAAGCAGTTAGACTGACTCTTATGATACTCATTTTTCTTCTTAATTGTATCTCTAGTAAGAGCTTTCAGGAAGTCATCAAAATATTTTGGGGAATGAATTGGAGTTGGAATAAGTTATTTTATGAATTGATAGAAACATATGTTCAGAACTCCCAAACCTTTAAACACATCATGAAAATACATAACTTAAATCCAGGCTAAGAGAATCCATGTCTTGGGATGATATTCTTAGGAAGATGTCTTCTATCCAGACTTGACCTTGGGGTCTGGAAATTTAGTAGACGTATATTTCTGGAGTATAGCAAAAGACAAAAAGAAATTAGGGAGCTGGGAGTTATAAACTCAGATATTCTGAAGACTGAAAAATGAAAAGAGATCATTGTTTTTAAGCAGAAGGCTTCACTGTTGCTGTTGTTGTCTTTAAAAAAAAATTTGGAAGTTTCCAAAACTGTCACATTAACAGCCTTCTCACTCCTCCCACGTTAAGCATGACTCTATAATTGAAAAACATCTCTTGATCGAAGAATAAATTAGTAAAAGTAAAAGCATCTCACCCTTCAAAACACTTCCATCTTGTTTTGTTTGTTTGTTTTGATCACTGTCAAAATGTACTTTTTCTGTAAAAGGATATTTTTCGAATAAAAAAGTGTTCTTAGAAAATTATAAATATGACAGCTTTCTTCTTTGAAGTTAGTTATATTGTTATGGTATCAGACTTCATGAAGAAGGAAAACTACATGTTCTGAAATCAAAATGTGAAAGTCCAAACTGGAGTGTACCCAGATACGGTCCATAAGAATTATCTGGATGTTACTATTGATAGATATGTGCTTATTTGCAGTACAGAGCCCCCAAAGAATCGCGGGGTCAAACAGAGTATAGGGTTCCATCCCAAGCACGTGCTCTGTGGTCATCATGTAACGGGGCTGTTTTCAAGAAGCAACGGCACTCTGCCTTATGAGTGTGCATGCCCAGTTGCTTGAGTCTTGTCCGATTCTTTGGGACCCCATGGACTGTAGCCTGCCAGACTCCTCTGTCCAGGGGATCCTCCAAGCAAGAATACTGGAGGGGATTCCGGTGCCCTCCTCCAGGGGATCTTCCCAACCCAGGGATCAAATCCAGGTCTCCCTCATCGCAGATGGACTCTTTACCGCTGAGTCAGCCGAGAAGCCCACGCCGCCCTGTACGAAAGCACAAAAGACAGCCCTTTGAGTATTCTTTTCACTCAACATCTGAGTCTCTCGCTTCCATACATGTCACACACATGTAATCATGCTTGCAAGTAAAAGGCACAACAGGGAGGATTACTGAAATAATAATAAATGGTCTTTATTGGAAATTTACTATGTACCAGGCACTCTGACCAGCATCCTGATGGACTCTCTTATCAACAAACTGTGGGGTAGGTACTGTTTCTGTCCTCAATACACAGTAGAAGAAACTTGGGGGTAACTTTTCCAGGGTCCACAGGCATGCAACAACGGGTGGGACCCCAAGCTGAGACTGCCTAGCCAGGACCTTGTAAGTCCCCTGCAGAAGAGAGAGGACCTGGCTGCAAGTTAGTGGCAGGACTGAGAGAAAACCCTGAGAAGGGTACCCAGATTTCACTAACCCTCACCGTGAGACCCTTCCAAGCTCCTCCTCCAGCAGCTGGAGAGGATGAGAGGGACCACAGAGCTGGAAGAACGGGACAGGAGGACCAGGACAGATGGCTTTCCTAATATCTGTGAGAGAGAATTCAGGCCTGACATCCTATCACCTAATGTCTTTCATTTTACTTCTCTCTGAAGAGAGGACAAATTTGTTTTCACGTACACATGATTAATTTGCCGAGAGAGTATTTAATAAACATCACTCTAATTATCTGAGTATTCTGACACCAGATTGCTGTGACCCTGAGAAGCTCAGCTCTCCTATCGCTTTGCTTCCCATTCTATTAAATGAGGATGGATAAAAGGCTTTCTTATCAAAGTACCTTAGGATTTGATGATGAGTGTAACAAACAGCCACTGAACTGCCTTTGTATCCAGCTTAAAAGGCCAGGCATTTTCCACTGAAGGCTCTGTCCACACTGAAATGCCTCATCCTGATACAGTTTTATACAGAGTAATTAAGATATCATATTTGGGACCAACATTCTAACATTCACAAGTAATTAAATGCTAACAACTGGGAGTTCCCAGGCAGTCCAGGAGTTAGGACTCTGATCTTTCACAGCTGTGGTCAGGGTTCAATCCCTGATCAGGGAACTAAAATCCTGCAAGCTGGGTTGTGTGGTTAAAAAAAGAAAAAAGTACTAGCAACTGGCTGTGCATGTTCTACGGTTTGCAGTCACTTCAATTTAGAAGATGCCCTAGTAACATACATATACTATGTATAAAATAGATAACCAACAAGAACCTATTGTATAGCAGAGGGAACTATACTCAGTATATTGTAATAATCTATAAGGGAAAAAATCTGGAAAAGAATATATATATATACACAAGCTATACACACACACACACACACACACACACGGGGCTTCCCAGGTGGCGCTAGTTTGGGAAGAGACCCTGGAGAAGGGCATGGCAATCCACTCCAGTATCCTTGCCTGGAGAAGCCCATGAACAGAGGAGCCTGGTGGGCTATGATTCATGGGTCCCAAGGGGTCATACATGACTGAAGCAACTTAGCATGCACACATGCACAATATGTATATATAATATGTATGCATGCATGGGTGCTAAGCTGCTCAGTCATGTCCAACTCTGTGACTCCATAGACAGTAGCCTGCTAGGCTTCTCTGTCCACAGGATTCTCCAGGCAAGAATACTGGAGTGGGTTGCCACGTCCTCCTCCAGGGGATCTTCCTGATCCAAGGATTGAACCTGTGTCTCTGGCATTGGCAAGTGGGTTCTTTACCACTAGTGCCACCTGGAAAGCCCTATAATATGTGTATAGCATATATATATATATATATATATATATATATATATATATCCCTAGTTTAGAAAATACATCACAAGTAATTGATACTTATTTGATTAATATGTGGACTTTCTTGACATCTGTTACTTTATCGTTCTCTCCTGCACTCCTTGGGCTTCAGTGTTCTTTCAATCTGGTCAAAAAGGAAGCATAACTTGGTTCTCACTGACCAGCTACTGGCTTCCTGTGCTTGCTGATGTAATATCCTGTCCACTCATCAACCTCCCGCCTCCTGTCCTCGGCCTACACCAGCTGTTTAAAGACAACTGTGTGGACAAACAGGCCTGGGCTTTCCCTGCATTAGTGCTTTGTCAAGTCCGGCAGGTTTGTCATAGAGCGAGGCATGATGGAATGACAAGCCAAGGTAAACAAGAGCTAGGGGGTCCTAAGAGGGTCTTCTTGGAGGGTTTGCGGTCCAAGGCCCTGGGCAGACTGGGAGGGCTCCTTGCAAGTAAACGGACAGATCAAAAGCGAAATGATCAAACGGAGTCTTAACAAAGACCTGGAGCCGGAGAGCAGTGAAGTGTGAACTGCAGGAGCTCCGCGTCTGTTCCTGCTCCCCGGGGAGTCAGGTACAAAGGCAGATGTGATTGTGGTCATGAAAAAAGCCTTGGATTTACATGGTTCTGGAAATTCATCCAGGTAGATGAAAGAGCACAACGGAAGCAAGAGCTAACCTGCTCTCCACCCAGCTCCTCCCTCCCCTCGCCTCGTGGATGTGGATTTGGGAGGAAACATGATTTGTGGATGTGGCAGAGCATGGAGCCGAACCTCACAGGCTGCCTGGTTCCGAGCCATGGAATCACCCTGCTGGTCGTCAATATGGACCGAGTGGCAGGCTGACGGCCTCTTGCCAAGTCTTGCTGTCCTCATCCTGGGTCCTAGTCTGCACTTTTGACAATCACTTGGATAAAGATATAAAAGGCATGGAGAGTGTTCATTTTGTCGTTTCTGCCCCCTGCCTGGTGTCTGAACCTCCTTCTTGTGTTTGGAGAATTGCTTACAGAACCAGCCCTGTGGGGAGCACGGCTCACCTCCAACATCAGATCCTGAGAGAACCAGAGGTCTGTGTTCCAGGCCATCCTTGCCCTGGGGTGTGGGGAGGTGAGTGAGGCCCAGCCACTCAGGCTCACACAAGCCCAAATCTGAACCAGAAGGCGGGGCCTCAGAGAAGAGACCCAAACATATCCCCGCTGGCAGCAAGAGATGGGCTGCCAGACTGGCTCCAGGTTCCCGGGCCACACTAACACTCCCACCGCACACAGGGACTGTGTCCCCAGCCCAGGACCAGAGGCCTGGGAGACTGTGCGTCCAGGCACAAGGGGCAGGACTGTCCTCCCAGTGGGGTTTCATAGACCGGTTTATGACAGCCTCTTTCCTGCAGCTCAGCCTGTCCTTCTCCTGCCTCAGCCCAAGGTTCTCCTGTGACCTTCCCAACAGACTCAGTGGTAAAGAATTTGCCTGCAAATGCAGGAGATGCAGGAGACTGAGATTTGATCCTTGAGTCGGGAAGATGGCCTAGAGGAGATGGCAAGTCACGCTAGTATTCTTGCCTGGAAAATCGCATGGACGGAGGAGCTTGGCGGGCTACAGTCCATGGTGTTGCAAAGAGCTGGACATGACTGAGCAACTAACACTTCCTCTTTTTACCACATTGCTAGTCGAATATAAAGAAACATAAAATTAGGTATAAACTCCCTATGATTGTGACTCGTTTACAGTTATAAAACCAAAACAAATTTACCAATTAATTACCAGCAGAACTACAAAAGCAATAACATTCAAATTAACCTCATTAATTTAATGTGAGAGAAGATGATGTTTTGCCAGAACTGGATCATTGCTCGCCCCACGGCTCGGCACCAACCGCTGGGGCTCAGGAGGTGTCGAGGCGGGGGCGGCCCCTCTGCAGCCCTGGAGTCAGGAATGCATGGAGCCCCAGGAGCCCTCCCATCCATCATTCCTCAGCTTCCTCTGGATCTTCAACAACCAGAGGGTTCTCTCCAGAGAGCGGGGCGTCTGTCTCATCACTCTGACTTAACTGCCCTGAGATTCCTTCTTCCTCCAAATCAATCTGTTCTTCACCGAGTCCTGACACCCTGGGATTGAAGTCACTGGCCCAGCGCGAATTCAGTATTGACCCCTCGTCAAGGCGAGTGAAGCCAGGAGGCAGCATCGAATGGTACTGAGGTGATGGCTCCCTCAGCATCCATGTTCACAAGGCAGGGCTGGGCACCCCTTCAGAGAGTGATTGCACGAGGCAAAGGCCTCCTTTTCTCTTGCTGCTGTTCACTTCCTAAACAGTGTCCAAGTCTTTGTGACCCCATGGACTGTAGCCTGCCAGGCTCCTCTGTCTAAGGGATTCTCTAGACAAGAATACTAGAGTGGGTATCCATTGCCTTCTTCAGGGTATCTTCCTGACCCAGGATTCAAACCCCTGTCTCCTGCAAGTCTCCTGTAGTGATTGGCAGGTGGATTTTTTTTTTTTTTTAAACCACTGAACCACCAGGGAAGCCCCCTCCAAAATTAAGAAGCATGCCTATTAGGGGCATACCTGAGGGTATTCGGTGAAACATTGTTTATGCTGGCAGGAGGCTGGAGGTGACCTGGTTCCTTCACTGGTAAAGTGACCCATGGCAGACGTGTGGTGTGGTCTACCATGCAATGATTAGACTCCATGGAAGTTTACATATCAACCTATATGGGCCTAAAATATAAGGTAGAATGAGATTTAAAATACTATTTACATTAGCTAAGGACACCTATGAAAAATAATACATGTTTTGCAAGAAGGCATGCAAATACAAAGATGCATGCTACATTTGCCTGTAGGGACTTCCCTGGCAGTCCCATGGCTAAGACGCTGTGCTCCCAACTCAAGGGGCCCAGGTTCTATCCCTGGTCAGGGAGGTAGATCCCCAATGTTGCTACTAAACATCTTGCACATTGCAACTAAGACCTGGGGCAGCCAAATAAATAAATAAATGTTTGCCTGCAGTAGTATGACAGGAAGGATGCTGATACAAGAGACCAAGTAGAAAAACAGCCAAACTCACTCACTCACTAGCAAATGAGAGAACATCCTATATGAGCCGATTATCATGTCCATGAACAGTAAAGTTAAATAAATCCTTAAGTCAAAATTCTGTAACCAAGGCAAAAGGAAAAAAGAGGGAAGGAAAAGAGAAGAGAGGGAAGAAAAAACAAGTGCTGATGCTACAGGTATCTGCCACACAGGCAGGTTACAAAGATCCTCTCAGAACTCTTAGTTCACATGATGAGAAAACCTTTTGAAAGTCACCATTAGAAAATCCAGCTTTAAAAAACCTAATATTTTTTGATACAGAATACGGAACAGCTATTAGGACTTCAGCAGTGCCTCCCAAAAGACACCATCTATCCCACAAAAAGTAACCCAGCCTTTACCCTGCCTTCAGCTTATCCAAATGCAAGTCTCCCAAGCGTGATTTGAACATAATGAACATGGCGCTGTTCTTTACGGCATAATAAGTTTGCACACAGCTTTATCTTTTCAAGCCAGAATAGGCTGTGCTATTTCAGTTACATTTCAGTGAAATACCCGTGTCATGATTCATGAAAACATTTCATTAACTGATTATAGATCTTGTCACTTCAGCGGGGAATCTGAGAAGAGCACCTCTGACCTGAACATCCTTCTGCAGAGACTAAATGACATACGAAGGGTCAGAATTCCTTGCCCAATTGCTAGTCAGAGAGGCTAAGAAAGTGACATTTTTTTCTAACCAGGCGTTGACCACATATTTTAAAAAGAAGTGATTTACATTGTCATCTTGGGATATGTGAAAATCCTTTTAAGACTTTGCAAATAAGTTTTTTAAAATACTGGTTTGGCATCCACAAGAATCAACAACTGTTGATTCTTAACTCCAAGGCATAAAATAAGCTTGTTATGGCTTGGTGTTGAATGGAGCTGTCACCTTAAATGAAATCACAGTAATAAGATACTTATTCTCAGTTCTGTAAATAGATGATGTGACATCTCTCAGTGGTATGAAACAGCTTCTATCTTGAAACTTACCTACTGTCTGATCCATCCTAGGTGAGGTCAACCAATTTGTGTGACTGTGAGTTATTCATGATACACATTTTTCACTTCGATATCTATGTGTTATCCCAAATTGTGCAGTTAGGTAAGGCCATGGGAGTTTCTCCGGTCAAAAGGCTATGAGTGAGAGTGATGAATGTCACATCTGATCTGAGGAACTTAGGACCTGGAGTGAGTCCCCCACGCTCTCAGCTCCCCACTGTAATGACCAGGGAGCTCATCTGTGAAGTGTGCAGCGTCCCTTAGCCAGCTCTTTGGGGGATGACGAGAGGCAAGCTCCCCAGAGACCTGAACTGGGTGAGGAGCATGGACCAGAAAGTGCCTGCTCCATCAAGCCACTGAGATCTGAGGGTCACTTCATCACTGCAGTGTAACCTAGTCTATACTGACTAATATTCATATTGAATGTTTTAATTAACAATAACCTAATTAATCACACTTGGCAGGAACACAAACAAATTTAAAAGATAACTCAATGGAATGTTAAGCAAAAAATTTAACACAGAAGAAGAATTTCCTGGGGCTGTATCACAGGATGAGGAGAGAAGTGAGTGATCCCAAGATAGTAAGGGCTTCTAATTCAGAGGGGCTTTCACTGGGCTGTAGGATTAATAGAAGAAGGTGGGCCCTGAGCCAAGCCTTGCAATTTGTGCCCCATTTGAAGAAGCTGAAGCAAGAATGTTAGGAAGGAACTGGAAATAAGTTTGGACCTGGACTAGTCCAAGACCGTGGAAAGAGAGGTGCAATTAGAAGAACAATTAGAAATAAAATTTGAATATTTTAACCCCATGACGTGAAGTCCATTGAAAGTCAAGCTAAGGATTTTGTACTTATGTTAAAGGCAATAGAGAATAACTTTTCTGGGTTTTTGTTTTTTTTTAGACTACTAGGTTATTTTCATCTTTTTAATTTTTTAAACTTTATTTATTTATTTTTTTACTTTACAGTACTGTATTGGATTTGGCATACATTGACATGAATCCACCACGGTTGTACATGAACTCCCAAACATGGACCCCCCTCCCACCTCCCACCCCACATCATCCCTCCGGATCATCCCCATGCACCAGCCCCATGCATCCTGCATCCTGCATCAAACATAGACTGGCAATTCGTTTCTTACTATTTTAATTGGAGGATAATTGCTTTATAATGTTGTGTTGGTTTCTACTGTACAACAACATGAATCAGCCATAAGTATATCTATATCCCCGCCCTCTTGAGCATCCCTCCCACCACCCGCAGTCCCACCCCTCTAGGTCATCACAGAGCACCGGGCTGAGCTCCCTGTGTTATACAGCAACTTCCCACTTGGCTTTTCAATTATTTGACTGAAGAGAGAAAGACAGACAGAGAGAGGCAGAGAGCTGTGACATCAGCTCATGTCAGTGTTCAGTATGCCTCTGAGAGCAAAATGAAGGGAAATTGAGAGAGGCCTGTCTCCAGGCAGAAGGTGCACTGGGTTTTGATGATGACCAGGGAAAGGAAAGGAAAGGCCCCATGAAGAATTTGCAGACCTTGGTGAGTAAGTAGATGCAGAAAGCCGAGGAGAAGGATGACTAGGGGGTCATTCATTCATTCTGCAAATACATACTCAGTAACCACCACGTGCCAGGCACTATTCGAGGCTCCTGGAACACAACAGCAAATGAAATCAAGTTCCTGCTCTCAAGGAATTTAAATATTAGTCAGGAGATGCACATGATAAACAAATAAGGTACCAGAGGTTAAGTCTCGGGGAGAGAGAAAAGAACTAGATTAGGGTTGATGAAGAGCAGAGAGCACAGGTGTCCCAGGAAAGGGTACAGAGCAGAATCTTACTCCCAGGAAAGGGTACAGAGCAGAATCTGAATAAAGTAAGAAGCAAACCATGTGAATATCTTGGTTGGGGGGTGTATTGAGGAAAGAAAATGTGTAGATCACCTAGTACTCCATAGGAAATTACTTCACTGCAGAGGTATTCCATGCATGTGGAAGAGGGTGCATAAGCCAGCATCCCCGTGAGGGGCAGCCAGTACAGAGGAATGAATGAATGGGTGAATGAGTGAATGGATGCACGCATACTTTTTTTTTTTGCTGACAATGCTTTTCTAATGGAATTTTTAAAAATTATATTCATTTCCATATGAAGGAGGAGGAAGAAGAGAAGGGAGGGGAAGAGAGGGAAGGGGATGGGAGAGAAGCAGCACCCAACCAGTTCTTTCCTCTTCCTGGTTCCTGGAAGCTTCAAGAAATGCAGGCAGGACCCCTGGCTTCCCTGGACAGACCCTGAGAAGAGGTAGGGGCTCCCTCTGGCCTAGAGCTTCCCAGACCTTCTGATTTGGGGGAGGTGGCTGGTCAGAGACCAGAATTTGGGGGTGAATCTCTCCCCGAAAGACACAGGTTCTGAATCAGTTGTTCTTTTAGTAACCCATAACATGAAGTTTCTCCCTTACTGTAATAGATACTCATTAGTTTTTATTTATTTATTTTTCTTTATATATATATATATATTATTGACGTATAGTTGACTTACAATGTTTTAGGTGCACAGCAAGGCAATTCAATTATGCCTACACATACATATTATTTTTCAGATTAATTTTCATTATAGGTTATTACAAGGTATTGACTATATTTCCCTATTCTACACAGTAAAACTTTGTTGCTTGTTGCATATCTGTTTTTTTTTTAAATTAGAAATCTAACATTCTATTCATGCTAAGTCAAACAAGTGGAATCAAAATGGCATAAATTTTTTAGTTAGGCAAAAATTGATAGGTTTTTAAAACTATATACATTTTATATATATATATATATATATATACTAAAGCTTTTCTTCTATACTTGATAAAGGCTTGAGAAAGAACATTAAAAAAAAAGAAGAGCTGGAGAAATTCGGAAAAATAGACTAAATGAAATGAGAGTTCTGAATATGAAATAGAAAAAGTGAAACAAACTAGATAAAAATTCAACAAAGGCAGAAAACATCAGAGTATGAAAAGTACGAATTATTAACTGGTTGTAAGTCTACCATTTACATAACTGTTTCATATTAAACAATATTTATTTAGATATTGCTTTGGCTACGGAGATACAAGTTGAAAATTAATGAAAGCAAATTAAATGGGAAGGTTAATATCACTTCTAATCATCACAGTTCAAAAAGTGAAGGTTGAAATGTCTCCAGTGAAAACATCTGTGATTTTCAGTAATTACTAATATGACTTAATAAGCAGGATTTCAAGATGATATCCGGATTCACTTAAGTTTACTGGATCTTTTGTTGACTAGGATGTAAGCATTAGGGAGTGATAAATATACTCCTTGAGGGATGAATTTTAAAGCAAATCAGCTATGGCAAATAATTTATTGCGTGTGACGATGGGCCTGTGTCTTTAATTGCTGGCCTTTTGTTTGCTCTTCCCCTTTACAGAGCTTGCACTTGGTGCTTGCTCCTCTTCTCTTTCTTTCTCTCTGTCCCTTTTCATTCAGAATCAGAAATGAAGATTGTCAGCTCACAGGGAGGAAGGAGACAAGGAAGCCAGACCACAGGAAATCGTTGTCTGTTTCAAAACTGGGATTAAGTGCAGACAGCGCTGACTTTCCACAGAAGTCTGTCTCCTTTTACTGCCAGTACAAATTAATAGCAGGCAGATAATTCGTATTTGTTCATTGAAAACAACTTTTTAAAATCCTAGTTTATGTTATGCAACATATTTATCTTAGTTTTAAATTCATTTAAAATGAAATGTCTTAGATTTTTCTCCCAAGTCCAAAATAGTGAGATTTTAGTGTAGCTAATTGTCCAGGAGTTTGCCTTTCTCTTTGTAGTTTATATTATACTATATATTTACATTATATATAAATATATTTAATAAATATATTATATATTTAAATATGTATATATATTTAATCACACAGATATGTGTCATTATAGAGAAATAGGAAATATAATTTTTAAGACATGTAAAAGATTTGAAGGTTTGAACTTGAATTATAGGTGAATAATTGAGATTATTTATAATGAAGATATTCATAAGAGATATTAAAATTAGATTTGAGTTCATCCTCCAGAATTCAGTTAGGTAATTTGAACACATAAATCCATCCCTGACCTTTATTTTATTTAAAAATGAATGCATAGTGACTGTGACACTCAAAGTTGCTATTAGCTTTTTTTCTCTATTAACCAAACAAGAAGATATTGCCTAATTCAACCCATAGCTGAACTACACCTAACTAGTCAGAAACAGCGATTCCCTGGTGACTCAGTGAGTAAAGAATCCGCCTGCCAATGCAGGAGACCCAAGTTTGATCCCTGAGTGGGGACGATCCCTTAGAGAAGGGAAAGGCAACCCACTCCAGTATTCTGGCCTGGAGAATTTCATGGACAGACGATCCTGGTGGGCTACAGTCCATGGAATCACAAAGGGTCGGACAAGACTGATCAACTAAGCACACAGCACATACACAGTCAGAAATAAGCACTTTTAAATTCCATTTGTAAAATATCCAAAGGAAAAGACTTTCAGTTTTCCGAATCATCTGTGACTAAATTTTCCTGCTGCTCTAAGTAGCTCACCCATAAAGAAGCTCCTCTCTGCAGTTAATTTAAATCTCTAAAGCCACAACTTCACCCCACATCTTCTCCTGGGATCAGCTATGTTTGAATCTATCATCTGTAATGTTCACTCCTCTCCACGCCTTTGTCTTGATTCCTAGGTTCTTTCAATTTTTTCTTGCCTCTAGTGAACACATGAGTTTGAGCAAGCTCCGAGAGTTGGTGTTGGACAGGGAAGCCTGGCATGTTGTAGTGCAGGGGTCTCAGAGAGCCAGACATGACTGAGCAACTGAACTGAACTGAACTGAATACACTTATGCCATTGTTTGTGACAGCTGTTTCAGTACCTGTGACACATAAGTACAAGTACACACATCTTCAAACTCAATTTCTAAAATGGTTATGATGAGGAGGGGGGCACTTTTTGGGTAAAAATTTGTTAGACCTTGTGAAAATTATATAAGAAATGCCAAATACAGTCTTATTGTAAAAGATTTAAAAACATAGAGTAAAACACTAATACTTGCTCTCACCTAGCTCTCCACAGACTTCCTGCCCAGCCTTTTCACTGCCAATTGCTTTCAATTACTCGGCATTCTGTTGGCCTATGTTGATTTTTTTCCCCCAAGATTCAATTTAGCTTTATTTTCTCTGGGTTACAGTAGAAGAAACACAAAATCATAGAATCAGAATAAGTAAAGTTAATCATCAAGGAAAAGGTCCGAGGATAAATTCCTTGGACTTTGTGGGCCATATGGTCTCGGTTGCAGTGATTCAACTTTGCAATCTTTGCAGAGTTTGAGAGCAGCCATAGATAGTATACAGAGCTTTCCTGGTGGCTCAGTGGTCAGGAATCCTCCTGCCAGTGCAAGAGACTCAGGTTTGATCCTTGGGTTGAAGAGATCCCCCGGAAAAGAAATGGCTACCCTCTCTAGCATTCTTGTCTAAGAAACCCCATGGACAGAGGAGCCATAGTCCATGGGGTCACAAAGAGTCAGACACGACCTAGCTACTGAGCTTGCATGCATAGACAGCATATAGAGGGTTGAGCATAAATGTGGACCAATAAAACTTTATTTGACATTTGAATTTATGTAATTTTCATGCATCACAAATATTATTTTTTGATTTTTTAAAACCATTAAAAAATATAAAAATTATGCTTAGTTTACATGCTATACAACCTTGGGACGACTTGGTCCATGGCCCATGGTTGGTGGATCCCTAAGGCATAAAGAATGTGATGGTGAAGCTGAGTGAGACCCCCCTGAAATAGGAGTAATATAGCAAAGTGCTGTTTTCCAGGATAAATTTTAATCTTAATAATATGGTGAATACTTAATGCTCTTCATCAAGTAATCAAACCTCGAAACATAAGATCCCCTAAAAATGTTTATAAGCAACTTTAAACTCCTAATATTTTAGTTAATTGGAGGAAATGGAATCAGACAAGATATAGAGGGGACTAAAATTTAATTAAAATTTTATATCATCTTTTAAAAACAAAAATCAAAGAGTTCTTTTTTAATTGCTGTGCAAATATTTCATTCCATCAGATTACTTGTTGAGAATCCTTTCCCCATCTTTTAATAAAATAATTAACAAATAATTTGACATATAATTAAAAGGATGTATACAATTTAATCCCTGGAGGAGGGCATGGCAACCCATTACAGTATTCTTGCCTGGAATCCCTATGGACAGAGGAACCTGGTGGGCTCTGGTCCACATAACCTGGTAGGCTACGGTCCACAGGACTGCCAAGAGTCAGACATGACTGCAGTCACTGAACACTCACTCACACAACTTAAGCCCAACGTATTCCACTAGGGTAAGCAAAGATGGCTGAAGGAATTTGAGATTAAGATCTAATTTTTAAAGAGCTGAAGATTTGAGACCAATGCAATTTCCCAATAATACATGCCGTATTCATGAACCATTCTTGGAAAAGTCTAAGTAACAGAAAGGGCAAGATCAGGCACTGAACATGATCAAGCCTGTGATGACTCAGAAGAAAGTTAGTGCTGAGGTCTGAACTCTTGCTCTTTGACATTTTATTTCATCCTTGAAAAGGATGAGGCATACAATTAGGACAAATTATTCTACATATTATTTGTGTTTTCCAAATTGAAAAAAAATTGAATCAGTCTGTTTCCTTTACTGATTACTTAGATGCCATTTCAAGAGCAGGCCGAATGCAGGTCCCTTTAATACAATAATGGGACATAAGCCATCCCCTGGGCAGTGTCTTCCTAACTACTCATGGTCTCAGAGCACAGCGCTCTGAGCTGGTCCCAAGGTCGCTCCACTGATAATGTCCACAATGCTGCTCATTTCTCAGTCTTATGTAGACCTTACTTTCTGCTTCATCCAGCCACACAAATGTCAGCAGTGGACGTTCTGGTATTTTCCTGGCCCCAAGCTCCACATAAGAGATCTTCTCCCCACTGCTTTTATGACTGGGTCCTAGCAAGGCTACAGAGCTCTTCACCTCTAAAGATTTTCCTCCATCTTGCAGTCAGAGAAACTCAATCCATTTGTTTCCCCTGACATTTATAATAATAAAACTTGGCACCGTTTTTCATTCACTTTAGGTTTGTTGCTTTCAAATGTATTGCAGTATAAGTAGAAGCTGAAGCAAAAAAAAAAAAAAAAAAAGAGCCCATTCTCATACTGATTAAGAAAGGAACCTAATATTTATTGTACAGAAAGAGTTGTCGTTTGTAAAGTTATGTCTGACTCTTTTCGTGACCCCATGGACTGTCAGGCTCCTCTGTTCATGGGATTTCCCAAGCAAGAATACTGGAGTGGGTTGCCATTTCCTTCTCCAAGGGGTCTTCCTAACTCAGGGATCAAACCCGCATCTCCTGCATTGGCAGGCAAAATCTTTATCACTGAGTCACCTGGGAAGCCTACATAAAGAGTTGCCAAGCAATACCTCTGTAGTATTATTAAACTGGGAAAAAAACCTCAAAGTGGTGCTTTTAATAGTTGCCTTTTAATTACCTCCAAATAGGGTGATATGTAATAAGGAAAATACATTTCTGATTTGCATCGTTGTATGGCATCCTTAGTCTAGAAACATGCTCATTCATGGACCAAAGTACTCCCTGGTTACAGATTCCCAGGGCTGTTCTCACTTCTTACACCTGAAAACCCAGCGTGGCATTTCAAAGATACGAGAAAAAGTGCCAGGCAGATGAGAAGAACCTGTTCGTATACTGTACAACCGTTGTCCGTGATCAGAAGGAGTTGTTTTCGTTAAAGAGAAATGCCCAAGAGAGAGTTCCTGATTTTTTGCTTATTTCATTTGATCAGAAGATACACTGCCCTCTGAACCACTGCTTTCATTCTTAGGAGGGAGCGCAATTAGAAAGGAAAGAAGTGTATTCCCCCTCCCCCCCCAAAAAAGAAGTGTACTCCCTAAAAGACAGATCATAGAAAGCAACAACCCCTTGCTTGGATTACTAACTATCCGTTAGAGATCTAATAAAAGTTGCACTTACTATGATGTCTGAGCTGGGGAGAAGCATGGACTGCAGGCCCTTTTGTGTTATCGCTGCCCTGGACGCTCCTCATGGTCCCACTCAAATCTGTGTGGTTGTTAACTGAATTAACTGAATGTTCTCCATCTCAACCCTCTTTCTGCCCCATTCTGACCTCTGGAAAATTAAGTCTGTTAATACTTTAGGACATTTGTCAAAAGGATAGTTGGAAACTGATTTAATAAGAAAGGACACGTATAATTTTCAAAGATTTCTTTTCTAGGCATGATATATTTATCCATAGACGTAAGTGAGTGGAGTGTTATTTTCAAGCAAGGAAAAAAAAAAACACTTTCCTTAGCGAAAAAAGGGGGATATAAATGGTAAGCACCTAATTGTGTAGCAAAGAGACTTGCACAATCTTATTTCCTGTCTTGCAGAAGCTGCCCATTCAGAGTAGAAATCATGTAAATGAAACCGAAACTTCAGCATAAAAGCAATAAACCAATGCATGAATATTCAGTGCCTTATTTACATCAAATTCAAGTCAAAAATGATTTGACCATAGTGATTAAGAATAATAGTTTTTCTGGGGTGGGACTAGTGAGGTGGAAGACACAATTTCAATTTTAGTCAAGAGGGATTTTAACCTCTTTCTTCTTAATCAATAAAGAATTTTTCCTATGTACCTAAAACTAGCTATAGAAGGGTGTTAGGAAAACTGGACAGCCACATGCAAAAGGATGAAAATGGACCTCTACTTGTTACACAAAAAATGAATTCAAAATGGATTAAAGACTTGAACTAAGATCTAAAACCGTAAAACTTCTAGAAGAAGCTATAAGGGGTGAGATACTTGACATCAGTCTTGGCAATAATGTTTTGGATTTGGACACCAAAATTAAAAAAAAAAAAAAGCAAAAACAAACACGTGGGATTTCATTAGCCTAAAATGTTTCTGCAAAGCAAAGGAAGCCATCAATAAAGTGAAAAAAAAATCAACCTACCAAATGGGAGAAAATACTTGCAAAACATGTGTCTGATGAGGAGTTAATATTCAAAATATGTAAAGAATTCATACAACCTAATAGCCAAAAAAGAAGACAAGTGATCCAAGTTTAAAATGGGCAGAGGAGCTGAATGAACATTTTTTAAAGAAGACATACAAATGGCTAAGAGATACGTGAAAAAAGTGCTCAACATCACTGATCATCGGGGAAATGCGAATCAAAACTTAATGAGAGGAGGAGGAAATGGCAACCCACTCAGTATTCTTGCCTGGAAAGTTTCATGGACAGAAGAGCCTGGTGAGCTACAGTTCATGGATTGCAAAGAGTCAGACTGCTGAGCACCAATGAAGACGCACAATACATTTTTGTATCCTATGGAGAAAACTGAAATGGGGATGATCTGGAGGGATGATGTGGGGTGGGAGGTGGGAGGGGGGGTTCATGTTTGGGAGTTCGTGTAAAAAAATAAATAAATACAAAAAATTAAAAACAAAAAACAAAAACATGTTGGAATGGCCATCACTAAAAAGACAAGAGGTAACTAGGGTTGGGAAAGATGTAGAGAAAAGCCCTTGTGCATTGTTAGTGGGAATGTGAATTGGTACATCCACTAAGGGAAGTAGTATGGAGGCCCCTCAAAGAATTAAAAACTGAACCATCATATGATCCAGACAAAAAACAAAAACATGTTGGAATGGCCATCACTAAAAAGACAAGAGGTAACTAGGGTTGGGAAAGATGTAGAGAAAAGCCCTTGTGCATTGTTAGTGGGAATGTGAATTGGTACATCCACTAAGGGAAGTAGTATGGAGGCCCCTCAAAGAATTAAAAACTGAACCATCATATGATCCAGCAATTTACTTTGGAGTATATTTCCAAAGGAAACACAATCACTGTCTTAAAGAGGTATCTGCACCTCCATGTTCATTACAGCATTATTAGCAATAGCCAAGATGTAGAAACAACCTAAGTCCATGGTTGGATGGAAGGATGGATAAAGAAGATGTGATGTGTACATATATAATGGAATATTATGCAACCATAAAAAGAAGGAAATCCTGCTGTATGAGACAACGTGGATGAACCTTCAAGACATTACACTGAATGAAATGATAGCTAAAGACAAACTCTGTATGATCTCACGTAGATACGGGATCTAAAAAACCAAACTCACGGGAACAACTCTGGTGGTTGCCAGAGGCAGGACAAGAAGGGTTGGGAGAAATGGGTGAAGTTGGTCAAAAAGTACAAACTTTTAGTTATAAGAAAAATGAGTTCTGGGGATGGAATGCCATAATTAATGCCAATATTATATTGTATATTTAAAATTTGCTAAAACAGAATGGGAAAGACTAGAGATCTCTTCAAGAAAATTAGAGATACCAAGGGAACACTTCATGCAAAGATGGGCTCGATAAAGGACAGAAATGGTATGGACCTAACAGAACCAGAAGCTATTAAGAAGAG
The DNA here is from genome assembly GCA_006410675.1 of Oreotragus oreotragus. Taxonomy (NCBI): domain Eukaryota; kingdom Metazoa; phylum Chordata; class Mammalia; order Artiodactyla; family Bovidae; genus Oreotragus; species Oreotragus oreotragus. Next base: position 31,558 of record SJYX01001874.1, read on the forward strand.
ATGGCAGGAATACACAGAAGAACTGTACAAAAAGGATCTTCACAACCTGGATAATCACGATGGTGTGATGACTCAAATAGAACCAGACATCTTGGAATGTGAAGTCAAGTGGGCCTTAGGAAGCATCACTACGAACAAAGCTAGTGGAGGTGATGGAATTCCAGTTGAGCTATTTCAAATCCTGAAGGATGATGCTGTGAAAGTGCTGCACTCAATATGCCAGCAAATTTGGAAAATTCAGCAGTGGCCACAGGACTGGAAAAGGTCAGTTTTCATTCCAATCCCAAAGAAAGGCAATGCCAAAGAATGCTCAAACTACAGCACAATTGCACTCATCTCACATGCTAGTAAACTAATGCTCAAAATTCTCCAAGCCAGGCTTCAGCAATACATGAACCATGAACTTCCAGATATTCAAGCTGGTTTTAGAAAAGGCAGAGGAACCAGAGATCAAATTGCCAACATCTGCTGGATCATGGAAAAAGCAAGAG
>SJYX01001874.1:41393-86919 GCA_006410675.1 Oreotragus oreotragus
GCTGTGGAACTCAGTCTGTTCTCTTTGGAATCAGTGAATTTCTATCATTCCAGCTGCCGCCTCTTGTGTTACTACATTGACTTAACCTCCTCCTTTCTGTGTGCTTTCTCTACTCTTCCTGCCTTTATTTATTCCTCTCTCTCTGGGCTCTGGAACCCCAGAGATGCTGCAGTTCCAATAAGGGAGCTCTCAGAAAGACTTCATGGAATGTTTGAACTTCTAGGGAAAGAAACAGTACAATCAAAGCCACTTGGGGCCCTTCTGTGCCTGAGAGTCGCAGTGACTCTTATCCACAGAGAAGGGGGCCCTAGCAGGAGATAAGGGAAGAAGCAGCCATTCATTCTGGCTGGCAGGGGAGGGGGTGCTTGGTACTTTGTGGTGGCACTGTGACCTTGCTTTTGCCTGTTCTTCAGCAAAATTATGAACTGACCTTGTTTTGGCTCCTTTTATCAGGGGCTCTGAGGGCTTCCCAGGTGGACCAGCAGTAAAGAATCTGCCTGCCAGGCAAGAGACACGGGTTCGATCTCTGGGTCAGGAAGATCCCCTGGAGAAGGGACTGACAACCCACTCCAGTATTTTTTGCCTGGGGAATCCCATGGCTAGAGGAGCCTGGCGGGCTACAGTCTTACTTCCTAGACCTGATGAGTATCTATCATATTGGCTTGTTCTGAGGATTCAGGAGTTAACATACATGTATTTAGGACAAAACAGGCATATGATTATTATCATCTATAATCCTTGAAGGACCAATTTTCTCAGAGTGGTGGAAGCCAGCAACCAGGCTGTAATGGCCAAAGATAAATAGCCATTGGTTAAGCACGTTCAGCATGTTTTGAATAACAATTCAAGAGAGTCTGATGGAAAATTCTGGAAATCATGCAGATTCAGGAAGGGAATTGGTTTATCCAAAGTCATACAGAGCAGTGCTTCTCAAAGAGTGTTAACAATGCAAAATTCCAGCCCTCCAGGTGATTCTTTAAAAAAACAGCGGAATTTTGTCAAAGGCTTTCTCTGCATCTATTGAGATAATCATATGGTTTTTATCCTTCAGTGTGTTAATGTAGTGTATCACACTGATTGATTTGTGAATATTGAAGAATCCTTGCATCCCTGGGATAAAGCCCACTTGGTCATTATGTATGATCTTTTTAAAATAAATAAAAAATTTTAAAAAACACAGCTGAACTATAATTGATATACAGTAAACTGCATTGACCTAAGACGTACAGTGTGTGGCAAGTTTTGACACATGCACGCAACATGAAACCATCACCACAGTCTACAGATTCATCACCCCTTGGTAACCCCTCCCTCCTGTCCCCCACCCCACCATCCCCAGGTGATTTCTGCTGCCAGTGTGTGAGAACCACTGGGATCTTGAAATAAAGTATGCCCTTGGGAGCACCTGAAGTCATGGTCCCCAAAATAGTAATGACGATGAAATGGTAACAGTGGAGAAGGGAAGAAAGGGGAAGACAGGGGAGGTAGCTGGCAAATCGGGACAGGCAGCCTTGGGCTCAAGGACCAGGCTAAGGAGGATTGTCAGACTCAAGGTCGTGAACAAGCAGATGTTCATTTCTCTCACTGGGTGACAGGGACTGGGGACAGTGGAGATGTAGGGCTTCTCCACGGCTACCATCTGATACTTGCTGCTGCTGCTGCTAAGTCGCATCAGTCGTGTCTGACTCAGTGGGGTGCCATTGCCTTCTCTGATCTGATACTTAGGCTAGGAAAATGTTTCAACTCCAGGTCTCTGATCATGACACATCCCTGCTCAAAAACCCTTAATGGATTCCCTTTTCTATAAGATGCAGTAAAAATAGACAGAAACAAGCTGCAACAGAACCTTCTCAGTTTGGCTTTCAAGACAGCCTACAGTCTGGCCTGAAGCACCCTCCAACATCATCTTCCTTCTTTCCACCCCAGTTAGCTCTGGTTCCGTCCCAGGGGCTTGGTCCTGTTCTGTCTAATTGCTTCTCCCTTTCCTCCCTTCCGAGAGCTGGTCCTCCTCCACCGGTCTACTACCCGTCCACTGAAACACTGCCGTATCCTGAAACCTCCTCTGATGGTGTACCTGGGCTTAACCTCTTTTTGCTCAGAATGTCTGTACCATAAATGATGGCCTTCTTGTTGAAAGTGGCAAATGCTTAAAGGCAAGGCTCTGTGCATCTCACCTTTGCTTGCCCACACCTGGCATATGCTGAAACAGACACTGAATGTTTGGTGCTGAATGGAGGAACAAGTGAATTTGCCCCCAATTCTTCATCTTTCATTTATATGACTGGGTCAGTGTACCAGGGGCTCCCTGTTGGCTCATTGGTAAAGAATCTGCCTGCAATGTGGGAGACCCGGGTTTGATCCCTCGGTCGGGAAGATCCCCTAGAGGAAGGCACGGCAACCCACTCTAGCATTCTTGCCTAGAGAATCCCATGATCAGAGGACCCGGCGGGCTGCAGCCCATAAGGTTGCACAGAGTCCGACACAGCTGAAGCGACCAGGCAGAAGCAGCAGCACAATACCAGGGTCTGTCGGCCATGGCACTTTTGACGCTTTAGTCCAGGTAACTCCTTGGGGTTGGGGGCTGTCCTGTGCATTGCTGGGTGTTTAACAGCATCCCAGCCTCTGCTCACTGGTTGTCAGTAGCATTCCCTTCTTGGTGTGACAACCAATAAATTTTTTCAGTCGTTGCTAAATATCCCCCGTGTCCCCAGCGTGATGAGGTCAGGAGAGGGTTTGAGTGGGGAAATAACTCTGTTTGAGACACTTGAACATTAACTCCCCAGGTCTTCCTATTAAATATTCATTAAGAAAAGGATAATAGTTATGATCAAATTCAGGTCAAGGAATAAAGGGAAATGATTAACACTTGGAACTCCTCCTAAATCCTAGGAAACACCCTTTGTGTTCTGAGTGGCTTTCCCCCTCCATCCCCCCGTGCCCTGCCTGTTCCCTGCTACTTCGCACTTTATTCCGATAGACTGTCCATCAGTTCCTACTCACAGCAACAGAAAATATGTCCTGGATCCAAATAGAGAAGCTTTAAGGATGGAATGACTTCAAGTTGGTCAGCATTTTGAATAGGGTTCTGTGAAATGAAGTATTTCCTGCCATACTGGTGGGCAAGGAAATTCATAGCTAGGTCTGAAATGGCTATTTCAGACCTCCAAATGTGAATGAGGACTCCCAAATGGGAACACAATGCCTTCGATCCAGCAGATGCCACGCTCCCATGGGGACTGCTGAGGAGCTTGGGGTGAGAGGGGGTGTGATACAGGAAGCAGCCAACGGCCACACCTGCCACCCCTTATAGTGGACAAGGAATTAAGTGTAAACAATCAAGAAACAGGATTTGGGCCCAGATAGCTGTGATGCATATGAAAGGAATGAATTCATTGGGTCCAGAGGCTAGTACCTTCCCTAACCTGCCAGGCTCCTCCATCCATGGGATTTTCCAGGCAAGAATACTGGAGTGGGTTGCCATTTCCTTCTCCAGGGGATCTTCCCAACCCGGGCGTCGAACCTGGTCTCCCGCACTGCAGGCAGACTCTTTACTGTCTGAGCCACCAGGGAAGCCCTTCCCATACCCAGAAGAACACTAAATTCCTCACCTTGATAGCAGGTTTTCCTTACAACAGTCTTTGACCTTCAGACTGCTCATCCTCTTCACTGCAAATTGTACAGCCCAACTCCCTCTCCTGCCTCCTGGGAGCAGTTTTCTCAAGACTCCTGAGACGCTGTCTCCACGGCTTGGAGTCCCTAACAGTCCCACCAAATAAAATAGCTCTCCACTTTCAGGTTCTGACTACATTTTTTAGTTCATAGTACCATTGTGTTCCCCAAACCGAGCCATCCAGGTACCTCTCACTTTCTCTCCTCATCATGCCCGCTGTGTATGATCTACAACCATCTGTTCTCAGGAACTGAGGATGCTAAATCACTTCCCCACATTTGTTATGAGATAAAACGTTTACCATCTTGACTTCATGTGGACAAGTTCTGAAAGTGAGAAAGTCAGGAAGCATGATTCATGCTCCATTTTCCTGAGCTCTCTAGATGTTTACAATCTTAAGTATTTCCCCCTCCATCTTTCAGATGCAGTCTCAGTTTTAATACACTTTCTTCCTTATTATAATATGATCTATGGTGTTCATTTTGCAAGTCTAATTCAATGGACCATTTGCTCAATGCGCTATTAAAACAGAAGAGCGGCATGTAACCTTAAGCCTCTGTCCAATCGGGCCAGGCTCTCAGCGCACCTCCTGTGGGTACCACCCGCTGCTCCGGTGCTTCCCCCTCCCCTGCCCTGGGCAGGTGGCTGCCTCTCTCCCTCACAGCCTCTTCTTCTTCCCACTTCTCCTCTTTCTTCCCCATCTACCTCACGCTGACATTTTCCTTTGATCCTTTCGTGCTTTATAGACCCTTTGTCTCTGTTCTCACACTCCGCTTCTGTCTGTGCTGTGTGCTTCAATTTCAAATCACTGGGAACATAAGCTGTATATCACTCTTCTCCTCCTTAAGTCACAAAAGCAGAGGAAAAAAAAAAAAAGAGAAAGAGTTCATCTTTCTGCCTGAGCGAAGCCTTCGTCATGCAGTCCGTAGGTCTGTTGCTCAGTACCAGCTGGAGCGGACTCTGGACACGATCCTCTTAATGAGAGAACTTCTGATGCAAGTGAAAAGCATATGCTTGTAGGAAACAGCCTGGAAACTGTGGTAAGATAGCTAGCATCACGGTATTCTTACGGTTTTGATATCCTAAGGATACTTAGCTTTCCATAAAATTCTAGAATGTGTCTTGGAAACAAGGACTTTGCATTTATGTGTTAATTTTGAGTATGTCTTGCACAAATGGGAACTATCTTTGATTTTGGTCTTTAACAATCAGGGAGAGATTCAACCTCCAGGACGTCGGCCCCAGGGTGAGGGATTCTGCCATTCTGTGTTGGTCACTGTGGCTCCATCTGTTCGGAGGACCATCTGTAGGTGTAGATAAAGAGAAAAGGACACAAAGCCAGAGGTGCGAGTTTGAGCGAATCTATGATAGCCGCTCAGCAAATGCTACAAACCAGTTTGGGGAAGAGTGATCCCCTATCCCCTAGTCCTTCTTAGAAAATCATTTAGCTCTTTGCTCCCTTGGTCTTTGCCCTCTTTCGGACTCTTATCCACTTGTCCTGTTTTCTGATTTCAGTTGCAGCCTGCAAACTTAGAAGGAAATGCAATCTTAAAAACAAAAGCCGCTAATTTCTATCTGCTCACCCCAGGGAAAGATGAGAGCTTGACTGATAAGCAAGCTGAGAAAGGCAAGCACACTTGGCCTAAGACAGAAGGGTGCTGGCAACTTTTGCAAAACTGGAATTAGAGACTAGAGCGCTCAGAGAACCAGGGGTAACATTTGGAGGCCTTGCGGACACCTTCTGAGTGGCTCTTCATAACTTGGCCTTAATATTTCATTTGATATGAATTCACTGCATAACAAAGTGAAAGTCGCTCAGTTGTGCCGTCGTGTTGGACTCTTTGTGACACTATGAACTATATTCTCCAGGCCAGAATACTGGAGCGAGTAGCTGTTCCCTTCTCCAGGGGATCTTCCCAACCCAGGGATCGAACCCAGGTCTCTCGCATTGCGGGTGGATTCTTTACCAGCCGAGCTACCAGGGAAGCCAGTACCCCAATTCATATTGCCATCCAAAATGTATTTTCCAAAGCCATAGAGAAATAATCTTGGATATCCACAACTCTTTTATTTCTTGATGAAAATGGATATGCTGTTCCTTGTGCTTTTATTAATTAAGACATTTAAACCAATCAGACTGTTCTTTTTTTTAGATTTTTAATTTCATAACATAGCATAAAAGTACTATGCTTCTGTAAAAGACAGCTCATCTTTACTATGACATTGACTTTTCTCTTCCTGAAGAAAAGAAAGATAATGCCAATACTGTTTCAGCCTTCCTCCGTTATGAACTCAATGAATTCATAAAAATAAATGTCATAAACAGAGATCAGCAGTCAGACAATATATATTACAAGGGATTTCATTTTGATCTGGCAAGAGGTATTGCTTTGCAATATTTTTAAAATAATTATAAAATTGTGGAGGTTTCTTGTTTTTAATGTAACTCTTCAGCTGATGTAACATTTTCTTTCTCTGTTCTCTTGCAGCTTTTCTCTTTTTTTATTCTCTGAACACATATGTTGTAACTGCATGTCCATAAATGTATTATCTGTGTTTTTCTCCATTTTCAGCTGTAATGGATCCTTGAATTGTAACCTGTTGGGAGATAAGATTCCCCAGTCCATAATCTCAGGTAGTTTTCATGATATTCTGAAGTAAAAACATGGCAACTTGTCAGATCTGGAAGTGAGAGAGTCTTTGGACAAAATCCAACACTATTTCATGATTTAAAGAAAAAAAATAAAACCTTAATAAATTAGGAATAGAAGGGAACTTTCTCAATAAGAAAAAGACCTTAACTGAAAAACTTACATGTAACATCACACTTATGATGAAAGACTAGATGTTTTCCCCACCATGTCGGGGGTAAGATCAGGACGTCTGCTCTCACTACTGATATTCAAACTTGATATTCACAGCCAAAGGCAGGAAACAACCCAAATGTTCATCATCATGTGAATGGATATATGGAGAATGGATAAACTATTGTTATATATCCATGCCTGCATGCTAAGTCACTTCAGTCTTATCCAACTCTTTGCAACCTTATAGACTATAGCCCTCCAGGCTCCTCTGTCCATGAGATTCTCCAAGCAAGAATACTGGAGTGGGTTGCCATTTCCTTCTGCAGGGGATCTTCCTTACCCAGGGATCAAGCCTGCCTCTCTTGAATCTCCTGCTTTGGCAGGCGGGTTCTTTACTGCTAATGCCACCTGGGAAACCCAATCTCAATAAACCTATTAAAAAAACAACAAAACACCTACCCTCCGGGAAAACAAAACAAACAGAAAAACAGCTTACCATGAGATTAGTACACCACTAAACGTTTTACAAAACAGTATTTCATTTCTATGCTCCCATTTTGCAGATGGAGAAACTGAGGCTTCAAATGTTTAAGCAGCAATCCCAAGGCCATCCTGTGAGGAAATGGCTGGGCTAGCATTAAATAAGAAAGTGAAGTCCCTCAGTCGTGTCTGACTCTTTGGGACCCCATGGACTGCAGCCTATCAGGCTTCTCCATCCATGGAATTTTCCAGGCATGAGTACTGGAGTGTGTTGCCATTTCCTTCTCCAGGGGATCTTCCCAACCCAGGGATTTAACCCGGGTCTCCTGCACTGCAGGCAGACGCTTTACCATCTGAGCAACCAGGGAATAACTCCCAATTCACTGTCAGATTTAATATTTATTGGATGCCATTATGTAGTGAGCTGCTTTTCAATGTAGTATACCATTTTATTCTTGAAACACTTGCTGTGATGTAAATATTACTTTTCTCACTTTAGAAGTAAGGAAGCTGATATTCCTAGAAACTGTGGAAACTGGCAGAATTTCAAAGCTAGTCTTTTCATTGAGATTCCCATGCTTATTTTTCACCTCACCAGAACTAAAGGTCACCTGCCTCTACAAAGGTCAACAGGCACTAGCTGAGATCCAGGTACTCAGACCCTTGGAGTGTAATACTCAGACGAAATGGAAATTTTCAACCACATGCAAAAGAAAGACTAGATCCAACCCGAGCAAATAAAGAATACATCTGCAATGGAAACAGTTTCACCAATGTATTACTTCAATTTATTTATGATTTTTGGCCTCAGCTTAGTGACCATGTAAATTCAAAGACCATCTTCCTAGTAGTCAAAATTTTCAAAGCATTAATCTGATTCGAGAGTAATGTGTTTTGAGGCTGCCTTCTTCCACCACTTATTTATTTAGCTGAACTGCAGATCAGCTTAAAAAGTCCATTGATGATGAAATTACCTCTTTCAGAAGGGCGATTGTAAAATATGTGTCAGTTCATTTATAGAAAACAAAATGTTTAGTAAAATTTGCCTTCTCTAAAATCTGAGGCCTATGGAGGCAAGGCACGTCTGCCAGTGAAATTCACCAGGTCAGTTCCTACAAGACTTTCTAGAGTTTTGTTGAGTAGAAATCAAAAGAGGACCTGAGGCTGGGAGTATGGGGTTGGTGGTGGTGATGGGCTGCAGGAAACTGCTTCCAGGATAGAAGCAAATAGGGGCCTCTCTTACCTGACTTGCTTCCTCCTCCCTCCCCACCCTGAGAAATGAACAAAGAGGCAGAAACAGCATCACCCTCCAGGGAAGAGAACAAATACTATACCTAAGAGCAGAGGAGCCACAAATTCTACCTGAATCCTTCCTAACGTAGGTCTTGGACAAGGACTCATTGTCTGAGGGTATTGTTCAAGGTATGAAAACACTCGCTTCTGTTTAAAAATAAAATATCATAGGTTTCTGTAGAAGAGTATAAGAACTATATTTAAGGGCCACCAGTACTCATGCCTGGAAAATCCCATGGGCGGAGGAGCCTGGTAGGCTGCAGTCCATGGGGTCGCTGAGGGTCAGACACGACTGAGCGACTTCACTTTCACTTTTCACTTTCATGCACTGGAGAAGGCAATGGCAACCCACTCCAGTGTTCTTGCCTGGAGAATCCCAGGGACGGGGGCGGGGGGGTGGGGTGGTGCCTGGTGGGCTACAGTCTCTGGGATTGCGCAGAGTCGGACACGACTGAAACGATTTAGCAGCAGTAGCAGCAGCAGTCAGAGAGAGTCTTTCTGAGACTCCTTGGGCAGGCTGCAAGAGAAGGCTCCACAGGAGCAGAGTTCTTTGTATGCAAAAAGTTTGTTTTTTTTTTTTTTTTTAAAGATTCTATTCTTTTTAGATTCTAGGAATGCCAAATGCAATACTATCCTCTGAGAAGAGGGGAGAAAACTTTCAGGAGAGTGGATTAATTGTCTGTGCAAGTATGGTCTGAGAGATTTAGGGTTATTGGCCATTTTCCCCTAAACAGTCAGTCCTTCAGGATTGCTGGCTTGTCAGATTTCCAACCTCAGATTATCCCTGGGGGGAAATGGGTAAAAGTGGTCAAAAGGTGGAAAACAATTGGCGATGTTACTATACAGACTGGCATCGATGATTGACAACACTGTATTGTGTATTTAAAAGTTGCTGAGAGAGTAAATCTTAAAGTTTTCATCCTAAGGAAAAAAACAAACTCCAACTACATGAGGTGATGGATAGTAGCCAGATTTACTGTTGTGATCATTTCATACTATATACGTGGATCAAATCGTTATGTTGTACACCTTAAGCTTGTGTGTGTGTGCGAAGTTGCTTCAGTCTTGGCCGACTCTTTGAAACCCTATGGACTGTAGCCCACCAGGCTCCTCTGCCCATAGGGATTCTCCATGCAAGAACACTGGAGTGGGTTGCCTTGACCCCTCCAGGGGATATTTCTGACCCAGGGATCCAACCTGCGTCTCCTGCATTGCAGGGATATTCTTTGTCACTGAACCACTGGGGAAGTCCCACATCTTAGGCTTATACAATGTTCTTGGTCAATTATATCTTAATTAAACTGGAAAACTATTAAATAATACAAAAGAGACCTTGAAAATATTCAGAGAAAAATTCACAGCCACTTAAACTTAACCAAACCCAATTGCCCGGGTTACGTACTCTTCTCTGTATTGGTAACAGAAGCAGTCAGAGCTTTTTCTAAGACAAAGACACAATGCTTCTTCATCAGTGCCCACACAAAGTGCCCTGTGCAGGCACGTCTTTTGTTGGCTTCAGCTTCAGCCCTGATTTTGAATAACTTTGAGAGAATAGATGTACAGGAAGGCTTTCGAGGATCTGTGGCTCAGTCAGGATAGGCACTGCACTTGCTGGAAGAGAATGTCTTGCAATCTTTAATAATGGAAAAGAAGCTGGCTTGGCTTACCATCCCTCCTTCTCTCCCAGAACTGTCTCAGCTTTTTTGCAGATGTGTTAACACAGCTTATCTAGACAGCAGCTGACACAGGCCACTGATTCACTCTGGGTTGAAAAAGTGATCTCTTGAAGATAACAATCTCTTTAGTCTGTGATGGAAGAATTCTTACTGGCTCTTTCTGTAATACGAAAAAAAGAAAACTCAACTTGGAAACATATATATATATATATATAGTCAGTAGTACACTTTCAAGGCAGTCGGGTTTCTCTTATTTGTAATTTTTAACATGATGGTTAAACATGACTAGGTCGAGGGGGTGACATAACTTCCAGCTAATAGCCATTGTTTTCCAGGCTCATCCCAGCTTGGGCTTCTCTATTTATTTGTTTGGACAGCAGTGATGGAAGAATTCTTACTGGCTCTTTCTGTAATACGAAAAAAAGAAAACTCAACTTGGAAACATATATATATATATATATAGTCAGTAGTACACTTTCAAGGCAGTCGGGTTTCTCTTATTTGTAATTTTTAACATGATGGTTAAACATGACTAGGTCGAGGGGGTGACATAACTTCCAGCTAATAGCCATTGTTTTCCAGGCTCATCCCAGCTTGGGCTTCTCTCTTTATTTGTTTGGACAGCGACTAGTGTGAAAGAGAGCTTCAGTTTCCAGGCCTTCTTTCCACGTGCCCTGACACTCTTTGTTCTGATGTCCCCATGAAGGAAACTCATCAGAGTGAGGCTCTGGGCTGCTCTGCCTCCACCCACCTTCCTTCCTTCCCAGGGGAAGACCTGTCTTGTCTTTGTGCCCAGCTGGAAGGAAGGATGAATCATTTGAACATGCTCAGGGTAGGATCTGCCCATCCATGGAGGCGCTTAACCAGCACCCTAGCTTTCTGGGCTGGTTGGCTTCTGTTGAGGGTGCCAACAGGACAAGAGGGATTTGTGGTCTGCAAGTAGTTGAATGAGTTGAATTCTAAAGAGTTATTTAGAGTTAGGAAGTCTGTTATATCCATACACCTAAATTCAGCCTCCAATCTAGCATTTATTTATGATAACACTGATTGAAAAAAAAAAAAAAAATCTCCTTCTACCACAGTCAAGCTCATAGAGACAGAAAGTAGAATGGTCCCGAAGGCCTGGGTCGAAGAGGAGGAGGGAATGGGGCGTTGTTAGTGTTTCCTGCTGCTGCTAAGACGCTTCAGTCGTGTCCGACTCTGTGCGACCCCATAGACGGCAGCCCACTAGGCTCCCCTGTCCCTGGGATTCTCCAGGCAAGAACACTGGAGTGGGTTGCTATTTCCTTCTCCAATGAGTGTTTAATGGGTATATATAGTGTTTAATGAGAATGAAGAGTTAGTGTTTAATGGGTGTATAACCTTAGTCCTAGGTTTGCAAGATGAAATGGGGTCTGGTGATGATGATTCTACAATATAATGAAGTCCTTGGGTGTGTAATTCCACAGAACTGTACACTCAGTAATGGCCAAGATGGTAAATATTATGTATATTTTATCACAATAAAACATTGGGGCAAAAAGTCCTTCTAATACCTATGCCTGGGTTCCCCAGGGTTCTGACTCTTTGCAACGCCATGGACTGCAGGACGCCAGGCTTCCCTGTCCATCACTATCTCTCAGAGCTTGCCCAAGTTCATGTCAGTGGAATCAGTGATGCTGTCCAACCATCTCATCCTCTGTCGAATCCCAGGGTTATATTTAACTGTTAGTTCCAGTGACTTACAGGAGTCAAAATGTGGAATGCTAAAAACAATCGGATACCCCACAATATTTGGTTCTACGACGAAACTCCCCCCCAGAATAACATGGTCTGTCTAGTCTCCTTTTTCTCACACACCCTTTTCCTTGGGAGGAAAACTGTCCTATTAACGCTAGAGAAGCTTTCTCTTTCTTAGAAGCACCCTGACTGGAGGAGGCAGACACAGAAGGAAGATCTTTCATCTCTACAGAGAGGTTTGCGTTGCGCAGATGAGCCTGGGATTGGATGGGTTACTTTATGCAGAAATGAAGTATTAGGGAGCCAGTGTGGTTGTACATTGTTTTGTTTTTCAATCTAGCTTTTATTCATTTGTTCATCCAACTATTTAAGGATACCTTTATGTTCCAGGCACTCTCCTACGCACTTGTGGCCGTATAACAAAGCTGTGATTTTTATCTCTATCTGCCTAGTTCTTAAGTTGTTGTTGTTGTTGTTGTTTTTAATTTAGGGCTGCACTCTGTGCCATGTGGGACCTTAGTTTCCCAACCAGGGATTATCACTCTAATTAGGCCAATATGGAATACACATCAAATTCTCAATATACCCCAAACGGAAGTCAGCACACCCTACCACCAAATTCTGGCAAATGCTAGAGATATGGAAATTTAGAAAGGAAGGCTAAGAAAAAACCAACACCTAAAATTAGGACAGAGTCAGATATTCCCGTGCTCAGAGGTTAGCACGAACAGGAATCAACATAAAATGGCTAAGATTAACCATCTGCAGAAATCAGCCCAGGAAATAAGCCACCCAAGAGATGATTCACAAACATATTGCTAGCAATTTGAGGGTGCTTTTTTGTCTCACCAGGGGTCTAGCAGGCTCCTCTAAAAGGGAAGTCATCCATTTAAAATGTAACTAGTGGAAGATTAGCAGTAATTTGAGAAATTGCAAACTGTCATAAGGAAATGATAGAGGTTTCAGATGACAGATAAAGAATATAGAAAATGAATAGCACAGTAGAATTTGTCAATGTGCCCTCACAATCTGTAGGGAAGGAAATCCGCTGACTCTCAAGACTCCTAGGGAGTATTTTAGGAATATTCCTAGGATCAAGAAGATCAACTCTTCTTGTTTGATAATCGGATAATTACAGCCAGATCTATCTGTTCTTATTCTGTGTTCACTAATTAGTCTGCTAATCCAACTGATACTGCTGCCGCCGCTGCTAATTCACTTCAGTCATATCTGACTTTTTGCGACCCCACTGACTGTAGCCCACCAGGCTCCTCTGTCCATGGGATTCTCCAGGCGAGAAAACTGGAGTGGGTTGCCATGCCCTCCTCCAGGCAATCTTCCCGACATTTTCTGCGTCTCCTTGCATTGCAGGTGGATTCTTTACTGCCGAGCCACCAGGCAAATAAGTTGGTGAAAAAATGGTAAAGGTAGGGGAGGAGGAGTCTGCAAGGAAGAGATGAAACTGTGAACAAGCAAATGACCCAAATATTTAGGGATTGTCAAATGGTTGAATCAAGCCCAAGCTGAGTTCTTAGAAGCTGTAGATGGGACAAAACTTTGACCTAGGACTGCAGACTTTGGAAGGAAAATTAACCTGTGATTCCACAACTCTCTTGGAAACTATATAACAAATTCCATTCTTAACTTACATGTGAGTCACTTATTCATTGTTGTTTTTCAGTCGGTAAGTTTGTCAACTCTTTGCAACCCCACAGACTGCAGCGTGCCAGTCTCCTCCGTCCTCCACTATCTCCTAGGGTTTGTTCAAACTCATGTCCATTGAGTCCGCCATGTTATCTAATTAATGCATTGTTTTTCATTTATTTACGTATTTCCATTTACTTATTCAGGCAGTGTATGGATTTTCTTCTTCTATGGTAGCCAGTAAAACAAATTTAGCAGCTGAAATCAATGCAAATGCATTATTTCAGCTATGTAGGTTAGAAATACAGGTCAGAATGAAGGCATCAACAAGCCAGGTTCGTATCCGGAGGCTCAGATGGGAGATCATCTGTAAGACCATGAGGGTTGTTGAGCTTCCCTGGTGGCTCAGATGGTAAAGAATCCACCTGCAATGTGGGAGACCTGGGTTCGACCCCTGGGTTGGGAAGATCCCCTGGAGGTGGGCATGGCAACCCACTCCGGGATTCTTGCCTGGAGAGTCCCCATGGACAGAGGAGCCTGGTGGGCTACAGTTGATGAGGNTGGTAAAGAATCCACCTGCAATGTGGGAGACCTGGGTTCGACCCCTGGGTTGGGAAGATCCCCTGGAGGTGGGCATGGCAACCCACTCCGGGATTCTTGCCTGGAGAGTCCCCATGGACAGAGGAGCCTGGTGGGCTACAGTTGATGAGGTCGCAAACAGTCAGATATGACTGAGTGACTAAGCACAGCATAGCACAGGGTTGTTGGCAGAATCCAGTTCCTTACAGATAAAGAACCAACTCCTCATTTTCTTTCTGGCTGCCAGCTGGGGGCTGCCCTCAGCCCCTAGTGCCCCCTTTAAGTCCTTATATGTGAGCCTTTGAACTTTAGAGCCAACAAGAGGACATTGATTCTTCTTACACTTGGAATCTCTGACTTCCTGTTACCAGAATAGTTCAGAACAGCACCCATACTATCTTGAGATCCATCACCTTCATTATATTTGCTACGTCCTTTCTGCCATGAATTGTAACACATTCACAGGATCCAGGGACCTGAGTGTGAACTTCTTCATGGGGACATTCTGCTTACCACAGCCAACAATAATTACTGTTGATAGAGACATATTTTCACTTTTAATAAATTCCGTACTCAGTGAAAATAGCACAGAAAAAAAAAAGGTGATCATTAACCTTGTTGAAAGCCTGCCAAGAAGTGATCTCTTGGTCACAAGGTTCATGAACAACCTAATTTTTTAGCCTTAAAAAATATCATTTCCAACCCTTAACTGTATTAGAGGTTCTCCACTGGTTACTTTACAGATTATCAAAGTGTGCTTTTTATGATGAAATCATGAACAGTGTACAGAAATTGCACACAAATATATAGCAAGGATATGATCTGTATAACTGATTTACTGCTGAATTTTCTACCATGTGGGGAAATGAGGATTCACATTCAAACTGGTGTTGAGAAATAAATTTCTGGAGGGTGATTTGACAACATATAGAAGACCCTTAAAATGTGCATATTCTTTGACATACAAATTGCCCTTCTAGAAAATTCTCTTAAATAAATAATAATGGAATGGATGAAGCTTTTACTACAAAGACAACATAACATGATAGTAAAGTATTGCAAGCACGCAGGCTCAGTTGCTTCAGTCGTGTCTGACACTTTGCAACCCCATGGACTATAGCCCACCAGGCTACTCTGTCCATGGGATTCTCCAAGCAAGAATACTGGAGCGGCTTGCCATGCCCTCCTGCAGGGGATCTTCCTGAGCCAAGGAGCCAACCTGCGTTTCTTATGTCTCCTGCATCGGCAGGTGGGTTCTTTACCACGAGAGCCACCTAGAAAGCCCAGTAAAGGATTAATGCAATCTAATCATACAAACAAAAATGGTTAATTATACTTCTTTCATACAATGAAATGTTTTTTGATAAAATTCTTGGGGGTATTTGGAGAAATGACTTCCAAGGTGAGGGCCAAACCTGGGAGAACTAGAAAAGACTTGGATTTTTCCACACCTAATAAATACGAACAAAGCTAGTGGAGGTGATGGAATTCCAGAAGAGCTATTTCAAATCCTGAAGGATGATGCTGTGAAAGTGCTGCACTCAATATGCCAGCAAATTTGGAAAACTCAGCAGTGGCCACAGGACTGGAAAAGGTCAGTTTTCATTCCAATCCCAAAGAAAGGCAATGCCAAAGAATGCTCAAACTACTGCACAATTGCTCTCATCTCATAAGCTAGTAAAGTAATGCTCAAAATTCTCCAAGCTAGGCTTCAGCAATACGTGAACCGTGAACTTCCAGATGTTCAAGCTGGTTTTAGAAAAGGCAGAGGAACCAGAGATCAAATTGCCAACATCCGCTGGATCATGGAAAAAGCAAGAGAGTTCCAGAAAAACATCTATTTCTGCTTTATTGACTATGCCAAAGCCTTTGACTGTGTGGATCACAATAAACTGTGGAAAATTCTGAAAGAGATGGGAATNATAATGCTCAAAATTCTCCAAGCTAGGCTTCAGCAATACATGAACCGTGAACTTTCTGATGTTCAAGCTGGTTTTAGAAAAGGCAGAGGAACCAGAGATCAAATTGCCAACATCCGCTGGATCATGGAAAAAGCAAGAGAGTTTCAGAAAAACATCTATTTCTGCTTTATTAATTATGCTAAATCCTTTGACTGTGTGGATCACAATAAACTGTGGAAAATTATTTATGAGATGGGAATACCAGACCATCTGACCTGCCTCTTGAAAAATCTGTATGCAGGCCAGGAAGCAACAGTTAGAACTGGACATGGAACAACAGACTGGTTCCAAATAGGAAAAGGAGTACGTCAAGGCTGTATATTGTCATTCTGCTTATTTAACTTATATGCAGAGTACTTCATGAGAAACGCTGGAGTGGAAGAAACACAAGCTGGATTCAAGATTGCCAGGAGAAATATCAATAATCTCAGATATGCAGATGACACCACCCTTATGGCAGAAAAAATGAAGAGGAACTAAAAAGCCTCTTGATGAAAGTGAAAGAGGAGAGTGAAAAAGTTGGCTTAAAGCTCAACATTCAGAAAACAAAGATAATGGAATCTGGTCCCATCACTCCATGGGAAATAGATGGAGAAACAGTGGAAACAGTGTCAGACTTTATTTTTTTGGGCTCCAAAATCACTGCAGATGGTGATTGCAGCCATGAAATTAAAAGACGCTTACTTCTTTGATGAAAAGTTATGACCAACCTGGATAGCATATTCAAAAGCAGAGCCATTACTTTGCTGACTAAGTTTCGTCTAGTCAAGGCTATGGATTTTCCAGTAGTCATGTATGAATGTGAGAGTTGGACTGTGAAGAAGGCTGAGCACCGAAGAATTGATGCTTTTGAACTGTGGTGTTGAGAAGACTCTTGAGAGTCCCTTGGACTGCAAGGAGATCCAACCAGTCCCTTCTGAAGGAGATCAGCCCTGGGATTTCTTTGGAAGGAATGATGCTAAAGCTGAAACTCCAGTACTTTGGCCACCTTATGCAAAGAGTTGACTCATTGGAAAAGTCTTTGATGCTGTGAGGGATTTGAGGCAGGAGAAGAAGGGGACAACCAAGGATGAGATGGCTGGATGGCATCACTGACTCAATGGATGCAAGTCTGAGTGAACTCTGGGAGTTGGTGATAGACAGGGAGGCCTGGCATGCTGCAATTCATGGGGTCGCAAAGAGTCGGATACGACTGAGCGACTTAACTGAACTGAACTGAACTGAATGTTGAAACAGGCTTTTTATCTAAATTTTTTTAGTGTTTGATCTCGTCCCAAACATGCTTCCTGAAAAGTTATTTAACCATTTCCTTCCTTGTTGGATATTCACATGATTTCAAAAATGTCCTTATTTTATTTTAAGGAAATACTGCATTGACTCATTGACTTTGTGTCAAAGGTTAAAGGCTTTCCCCTATATCATATTTTTCTCTGTATATATTGCCAAAGTAGAATTACTAAGCTAACAGGAGTTATTTAAAAAAAAAAATTTTTTTTAAATGCCATGAGTTTTGATTAAACGCATCATCATCTGTAGCAGTCTTTTTTTAATATATGAAAATTGAAGTAGCTGAGAATAATTGTCAGGAGCACACAATTTGCATTCGAATCTATCTAAATTTAAGAGCATATGAATGGAAAATTTTTAACTTTTCTCCCAGATCTTGCCACATAGATGGTATGACAAGAGTCTAGGACTCTAGGATTTATAACTATTGCAATATGGTCTATTAATTCCATTTTACAGAGGAAAAAATAAAAGTCAAAAAGAAAAAAGGTTAAATAAGTGGTGAAATCTCCTGTCTCCCAGGTCATGTGCTATTTCCAACAGCCGGTGCTTCTGTCGTATCCATACAGACTTCAAATGTGGATTTTCTGATCTAACCTTCCACAAACTATTTTGAAAACGCATGCTTTATGTGATTTAGTATTTAAGTTCACTAAGCTTTGATGAGATAAATAGTGCTTTCCTCTTGTCATGATGTCATTACCTACTCAATGTACTTTTTCTCCTTTATTTAGAAGCATGTCATGTACATTCAATTCTCTAAATCCTATAATAAATGCTTTTTTTAACCTTGTGTGTGCTCGACTTCAACCTTTTATCATAAAAGCCTGTTTGTTCACCTTCTGACAGCTCTCCACAGCTCATCACCCTGCCGGCTGCAGCTAAACCATACAATTGTGTGAATTTCAATATATAGAAAAAAGATGAAAGATGGAAAAAAATAATAGATAATGGATCTATGATAAGTCAAAGAATTAACAAAAAGGGTCAAATTACCTGAAGTTCAAACTAGAAGACATCAAAGAGGGAAAGCCAAGTACTACAATAAAAGATAATAGAAGATGATTAGGGGAAAAATGATAATAAAAGAGAGGTAATAGTTTGTAACTGGGAAGAGAAATTGTAAAGAACTAGAAGTAAATGGGTGAGATAGAATTAAAGGTATAATAATGAGAACTGAAAAATAATAGCGGGTGTAGTGAGGGATAAAGCTGTCATATTATCCGAAGATGGGGATCGAGGGAACTGTTCCTGTGGGAAGTTTCCAATGCCCTGGTCTAAGTTATTATATTCAGATGTGGAGCAGAGTCTTGGGGATATAAAAGTCAAGTGGGGTAACACAAAAATTAGGTAATTATAATGGTAGCAAGCCAGTCCTGTGATTTAAAACAGCAGATTGTAAGAAAAATCTTTAGGCTTCTTTTCCCATAAAGAAAAAGTATTCCACTCACAAATCTATATGATTTGTCTCTCAATTCATCTTATGCAAACGAGATATTCTGGGTCAAAAATATCTTCTTTGGAAAATGGGTCAGGTGTGTGCACAGGTGTGAGCATCTTTCACTCAAAACATCTTTCCTAGAATTGTGTGTCCTAAGATTTTTGTTCACGTCTGCCTTTTTAACTATTCCCCTAATGCTACTACTCATGTACTTTGTTATTTAAAAGTTTAATTTTGACTTAATCTGATCGATCATTTGAGTGTACGGGTTTTACAGTATAATTATATTTACAAAATTACCAAAGTACTTATAACAAGTAATAACAAAGCCTAAATTTGATTCCCTGTAAATCTCAGAGGTATATAAGTTATTGCTGTTGCTTTATTTGAACATGGATTTTTTCAAAAATAAAAAAAAAGACTTTCAAATACACTACTTTATTATGTGGCTAGGGGCTTACATAATCCATGCTGTGAAACCGATCCAGTTGGAATGCACAACTGCATTTGAGCAAGAAACCAATGCAGTATCCTGGAGGCCTTAAACTCTGTCCAAAATAGAATACATCCTTGGCTACAATATAATGTGCAAGCTGGGAATACAATACTATTATACTCTATAAATGAAGAGATGAATAAATGAGTTAATTAATTTCTAAAAGTTTTCACTCCTACCAAAACTAGACTCATTATACAACTGACACTGTCAATGACACTAAATTATTAAACTTCAGGGAAATCTCTGAGTATTACATATAAGTCCCCACTATAGTTGACATGAGAAATATATTCATCTAACTGTTCTAATCTAACAATCTGATCACAGTTCACAGTGCAAGGCCAAGTTCATTAATGCATTCATTGTTGACCATATGATATAGGTAGCATTACATTTGGCTACAGAAGTAATATTATTCATGGAGTAACAATATCAACTTCATTTACCTAAATGGCCTATAAGATCGATTTGATTTAATCCTATAAATAAAACAGAAAATGCCAAACACAGTTGAAGTCAACAAGACTTAAAAAAAAATCAAGTTTGTTACAACAAGACAGTTTACCTATTAACACCAATAATATTGAATATTAATCTTTAAATGCTGGTCAGTTTAAGATAACTAATCCAAGATATAACTATTGAAAATGAGGAAGCAAATTCTTTGTTAACATTATCCTCAATGGTGAAAAATTGAAAGCATTTCCCCTAAAGTCAGGAACAAGACAAGGATGTCCACTTTCACCGCTACTATTCAACATAGTTCTGGAAGTTTTGGCCACAGCAATCAGAGCAGAAAAAGAAATAAAAGGAATCCAAATTGGAAAAGAAGAAGTAAAACTCTCACTGTTTGCAGATGACATGATCCTCTACATAGAAAACCCTAAAGACTCCACCAGAAAATTACTAGAGCTAATCAATGAATATAGTAAAGTTGCAGGATATAAAATCAACACACAGAAATCCCTTGCATTCCTATACACTAATAATGAGAAAGTAGAAAACGAAATTAAGGAAACAATTCCATTCACCATTGCAACGAAAAGAATAAAATACTTAGGAATATATCTACCTAAAGAAACTAAAGACTTATATATAGAAAACTATAAAACACTGATGAAAGAAATCAAAGAGGACACTAATAGATGGAGAAATATACCATGTTCATGGATTGGAAGAATCAATATAGTGAAAATGAATATATTACCCAAAGCAATCTACAGATTCAATGCAATCCCTATCAAGCTACCAGCGGTATTTTTCACAGAACTAGAACAAATAATTTCAAGATTTGTATGGAAATACAAAAAACCTCGAATAGCCAAAGCAATTTTGAGAAAGAAGAATGGAACTGGAGGAATCAACTTACCTGACTTCAGGCTCTACTACAAAGCCACAGTCATCAAGACAGTGTGGTACTGGCACAAAGACAGAAATATAGATCAATGGAACAAAATAGAAAGCCCAGAGATAAATCCACACACATATGGACACCTTATCTTTGACAAAGGAGGCAAGAATATACAATGGAGTAAAGACAATCTCTTTAACAAGTGGTGCTGGGAAAACTGGTCAACCACTTGTAAAAGAATGAAACTAGATCACTTTCTAACACCACACACAAAAATAAACTCAAAATGGATTAAAGATCTAAATGTAAGACCAGAAACTATAAAACTCCTAGAGGAGAACATAGGCAAAACACTCTCCGACATAAATCACAGCAGGATCCTCAATGATCCGCCTCCCAGAATACTGGAAATAAAAGCAAATATAAACAAATGGGATCTAATTAAAATTAAAAGCTTCTGCACAACAAAGGAAACTATAAGCAAGGTGAAAAGACAACCCTCTGAATGGGAGAAAATAATAGCAAATGAAGCAACTGACAAACAACTAATCTCAAAAATATACAAGCAACTTATACAGCTCAATTCCAGAAAAATAAACGACCCAATCAAAAAATGGGCCAAAGAACTAAATAGACATTTCTCCAAAGAAGACATACGGATGGCTAACAAACACATGAAAAGATGCTCAACGTCACTCATTATCAGAGAAATGCAAATCAAGACCACAATGAGATACCACTTCACACCAGTCAGAATGGCTGCGATCCAAAAGTCTGCAAGCAATAAATGCTGGAGAGGGTGTGGAGAAAAGGGAACCCTTTTACACTGTTGGTGGGAATGCAAACTAGTACAGCCACTATGGAGAACAGTGTGGAGATTCCTTAAGAAATTGCAAATAGAACTGCCTTATGACCCAGCAATCCCACTGCTGGGCATACACACCGAGGAAACCAGAATAGAAAGAGACACATGTACCCCAATGTTCATTGCAGCACTGTTTATAATAGCCAGGACATGGAAACAACCTAGATGTCCATCAGCGGATGAATGGATAAGAAAGCTGTGGTATATATACACAATGGAGTATTACTCAGCCATTAAAAAGAATACATTTGAATCAGTTCTAATAAGATGGATGAAACTGGAACCAATTATACAGAGTGAAGTAAGCCAGAAAGAAAAACACCAATACAGTATACTAACACATATATATGGAATTTAGAAAGATGGTAATGAGGACCCTGTATGCAAGACAGCAAAAGAGATACAGATGTGTAGAGCGGACTTATGGACTCTGAGGGAGAAGGAGAGGGAGAGGGAGAGGGAGGGATGATTTGGGAGAATAGCATTGAAATATGTATACTATCATGTAAGAAATGAATTGCCAGTCTATGTTCAATGCAGGATGCAGGATGCTTGGGGCTGGTGTATGGGGATGATCTGGAGGGAAGATGTGGGGTGGGAGGTGGGAGGGGGGTTCATGTTTGGGAGTTCGTGTAAAAAAAAAATAAATAAATACAAAAACAAACAAACAAAAAAAAACTTCCAGCTTCCTCCCTGTTAGAAATAAATTAAAATTTAGTAATAAAACAGCTACAAAATATACAAATTACACAAAGTCTTTAGATTATGAATAATTCTCATTTTAAAAGTATAAAGGAAAGTTACAGCATTGTTAAATATATAGGGTGATTTAAAATAGGACAAAGATGGCATTATAAATAAATGAGTACAAAATAGACTTTTGAAGATAAATATCTGGAAAATATAAAGCTGGCTTATGCTTTGTTTTTTACTTTATTTCTCTACATATAAAAAATTAAATATACAAATAGTGAAATAAAATGGCATTTTTAAAAATTTCAAGCTGTGGAGACTTTTCTGAACAAGATAAAAATGCCCCAAGTCACAAGTGAAACAGTGATAGATTTGACAGCATGGATATTAAAAACCAAGCCAAACAAAATGACTCTGTATAGCCAAAGACATCTGAATCAGCTCTAAAATTCACTTTACAATTAATGGGAGCAGATGAGGAATACAGATTTAGTACAGATATAGATGATATAGTTATACACAGATGCATACAGATGTATATGTGCATATATACAATATATATATGTATCAGACACACAGTTAATATTCATAATATAGAAGAGCCCTTAATAGCCACACATCCAAAGAGAAACACATAAAAGACTTTAAACAGAATATTTGAAGGAGAAATATAAATAAATGTCCAATACAAATTTTTAAAAGAAGTATCAGATTCACTGATAATCAGAAGTCATTCAAATAAAAAATTAAATCTATTAGACTGGTAATAACTAAGCCAATTATAGTAACTACAATTTAGGGAAATACATGGAAAAATGGACATTTTCTATCCCTGTTGTCAATGTGTCAACTGGTAAAATATGCCTGGATAATAGTTTCCTAGTATGTATCAAGATTTTGATCCAGAATTTTTACTTTTAAAAAATTCTCACTAGAAGATAGCTGATATATCATACAAAAATGCATGACAAGTATGTTTAATATTTATAAAACAAAAATTTGGACATGGCTAAATGCGAATTCATAAAAGAATGGTTGAATATAGTAATATTGGGAAACAACACCTTATGAAGACTTTTAAAAGAATGAATGATGCATATCCATGCTCATTTACACTGAAAAAGTCAGCAAAATGTTTCCTGTCTCTTATACACATCTAGATGTGTATAAGAGACAGCCTGAGGCCACACGGGGGGTTCCCGGAGGTCCCCGACATAACTCNTCTGGAGAGACTGTGGTGAGTGGGAACATAGGTCCAGGC
Organism: Oreotragus oreotragus; assembly: GCA_006410675.1. NCBI lineage: Eukaryota > Metazoa > Chordata > Mammalia > Artiodactyla > Bovidae > Oreotragus > Oreotragus oreotragus. Next base: position 64,620 of record SJYX01001874.1, read on the forward strand.
AAGGTCCCTACAACTCTTAGGTGCAACCCAGGGCACCAGAGCATTTCCCAGGTGGCGCTCGTGGTAAAGAATCCAACCCCCGCCCCAAACCGGTGTAGGAGACATAGGAAACAGAGGTTCGATCCCTTGGTCGGAAAGATCCCCTGGAGAAGGAAATGGCAACCCACTCCAGTCTTCTTGCCTGGAGAACCCCAGGGACAGAGGAGCCTGGCGGGCTACGGTCCATAGGGTCACACAGAGTCGACATGACTGAATCACTACGCAGCAGCAGGGCAGAGGAATATCATGAACTGAGATTAGTTTCTGCTTCCAGCAGACTGAGAGTTGGAAATAAAAAGATGAACTTTATTCACATGTCTAGCATATCTGAGATTTCAACATATAACACACGAACATAGACAGTCTAGATGACGCATACTAGTCATAAAATCCTTCCAGATGTTACATGGTGAGTGGTCCTAACTTGATCCTTTGAGATTTTCTCTAATATCCATTTGAATGGGATAGGTATGGGTCTTAAACAGGGAAGAAATATAATATTTCTACTTCTTTAAAAGAAATTAGAAATTTATTGATTTCTAATATAGAGTCTAAAAAGTGAAAAAGTTAGTGGCTCAGTCACGCATGACTCTTTGAGACCCCGTGGACTATAGCCCACAAGGCTCCTCTGTCCATGGGATTTCCCAGGCAAGAATACTGGAGTGGGTTGCCATTTCCTTCTCCGGGGGATGTTCCTGACCCAGGGACTGAACATGCATCTCCTACACTGCAGGCAGGTTCTTTACCACTGAGCCACTTGGGAAGCACATACAGAGTCTAAGCACCGGCCCTATCTAGTGGGCAATTCTGCCCCAACTATTCTAGAACTCTCTCCTACATCTGATTAGGCTTTTCTGGGGCTTATGCTGTGTTGAGGTGTGTGAGTGCCTGGGGAGAAAAGGGTCTTTCTTTTTTTTTAATACTTATTTATTTGGCTGTGCCTGGTCTTAGTTGCAGCATGTGGAATTTAGTTCCCTGACCATGGGTCAAGCCTGGGCCCCCTGCATTGGGAGCATGAAATCTTAGCCACTGGACCACCGGGGATGTCCCCCAAATCACCAATCCTATCACTGTGTCTGTCCACATTCATTTCCACGTGTCATGAATGAGGCGGGAGGCTTATGGTCTTCCCAGTTACCCATGACTGAACGTGAAAGTTGCTCAGTTGTGCCTGACTCTTTGTGACCCCGTGGAGTATGCAATCCATGGAATTCTCCAGGCCAGAACCGGGGATGTCCCCCAAATCACCAATCCTATCACTGTGTCTGTCCACATTCATTTCCACGTGTCATGAATGAGGCGGGAGGCTTGTGGTCTTCCCAGTTACCCATGACTGAACGTGAAAGTTGCTCAGTTGTGCCTGACTCTTTGTGACCCCGTGGAGTATGCAATCCATGGAATTCTCCAGGCCAGAATACTGAAGTGGGCAGCCTTTTGCTTCTCCAGGGGATCTTCCGAACCCAAGGATCAAACCCAGGTCTCCCGAATTGCAGGCGGATTCTTTACCAATTGAGCTATCAGGGAAGCCCTACCCATGACTGGAACAGGTCTTAAAAATGTACTTGTCCTAGGGAGGTATCACTGAGTAGCTGGGGGCACTTCATGAGTTCTAGATTTTGTTCCAGGAAGAAGCAAAGAGCCCCTCCCCAGCAGATCCTATGACTCAGCCTATTTCAGTACCAAAGACTGTGACCTAAAATTATAAAAGATGACTTAGGTGGAAGTGTGCCTTTTATGGATGTGGTAGGGATGGAAATCAGGTTTAATCTCATTTAATGTTTACACTGAACAGAAGCTTCTCTTTGGATTCATCCCACACAGCACACTTTTCTCTGTGCTGCAATGAGCTCTTATTTCACATGAGAGGTCTACTGGTTTGCAGATCTGATCAAGTGGAAAAGAATAGATTCTGAGTTAGGGTTTGAAGGTTGTAAGAACAATGCAGAAAATGGTCAGAGTCAGTTAAAAATTGTTTTCCATCCTCTGCAAACCCGGGCCTTTTCTGATTGAACAGATCACAGAGAAGGAATTACTAAGATCCCTTCCTTGTGGCTTAGAGTCCACACAGATAAAACCAGAAAAATTAACTACTCTCCACCTCTGACAGATGGGGACATCTAAGAAAAAGCAATAATACAGGACATGATATATCTAACTGTGATCTTTCTTGATGCAAATAACTCCATGAAAATAATGGCATAGATCTGAATACCTGTCTTTAATTTCTTGGTAGACAAATGTGATAAAACATGAGAAAAAAATTTAAAAATACTTATACCAAGGCAAAATAAAATTTATAACCAATACACTTTGATGGCCATTAGTGCAATTAATGTAAATGGATTTTTCTCATGGGGGCTAAATAGAAAATACACCTTCACTCAGTTTGAGTCTCTATACACACNAAAAAAATTTAAAAATACTTATACCAAGGCAAAATAAAATTTATAACCAATACACTTTGATGGCCATTAGTGCAATTAATGTAAATGGATTTTTCTCATGGGGGCTAAATAGAAAATACACCTTCACTCAGTTTGAGTCTCTATACACACTCAGAATTTTCTTGATTCTGTTTATTTATTATGTTATCTTTGAAGACTTCAGAGCAATAGGGAATAAAAATGTGTCACTTTGGTCTCTTTTGCCTTCAAATGACAAAACCTGTATTATCTGCTAATTTTAATCACTGTGTGTTGGTCCTTATCAGTGGCTTGCAACTGGCTGATCTTATGCCCCTAGTCATGGTCTTGGGTGACACTGGTCAACATTCAGAAGACACTCAATGTTTTCTTTTGAGAGCCTAGAATTCCTCTACCCAGATAACAGGGCAACAACCCAAGAAACCTCTCCTTGGAAAGTCTCTCTCCTCCTAATTGGCCTGCTTACTACGCAACTGCATACATGCATCACACTTTCACTAGAACTGGACTTAACCATTGGGATTGCTCTGTTCTGCCGACTTAAAAAATGCACAATGAGAGAATTTTGAGTTAACTTTTATTTGGAGTAAAATGAGGACTATAGACCGGGAGATAGCATTTCAGCTGGCTCTGCTCCAAAGAGGTGGGGGAGGAGGGTAAGTCAGTACAGTTCTAATTTTGGTGGAGAAGAATGTGCAATCCAACACATACTTTTTGCAGAAGGGTTTCTGCTTTTCACAAGGAGCAGTCATCTCCATGAAAGATTTTAGTGCTTTTCTAAGATATGAGGAGAAGTAAGAACCAGGCTTCTAAAATCGGCCCCTGAAAATATCTAACCATCTGAAGATCTGTCCTGCCTGTTTTCCCCAGAGCACAGAGGGCCTCATGTCTGCTCTCCACCCTGAACTCCTTTGATGGGGTATTGAAAGTCAGCAGCTGCAGCAGCACATGATTTAATCATTGTAGAGGTAGATGGCAAGTGCCCATGGCAAGAGCCAATTTGTAGCTGACAGTTCAATGCTGAGTCCCCATATTTTATAGTCATTCACATTTTTACACAATCACTTTTTATCCTAAGGGAGTTTTTCTATTTTGATAAATTTGAGCCTTATTTTTATTATTCAAATTCAGAGATGAAACATGAATATTCTACTTTCTCCTGTTCACATTCATTTGTAAATTCCAGATATGAATTCCAGATACTTTTGGCTATAGTCTGAATGTCTCTGTGTCCATGATACTAGTTCCTCATTATTCAAAGACTCTTTCATATCAAGTTGGCTATTAGCAGCAAAGTCAGACTTTCAGAAGAGCCAAGAGAAGACCCTAATTGGTGTTCTCTTAATTAACGTCAGGACTTCCTGGTGGCTCAGATGGTAAAGAACCTGCCTGTAAGGCAAGGGACCTGGGTTCAATCCCTGGGTCAGGAAAATTCCCTGGAGAAGGGATTGGCTACCCACTCCAGTATTCTTGCCTGGAGATCCCATGGAAAGAGGAGCTTCGTGGGATGGCAAAGAGTTTGACACAAATGATCGATTAACACTTTCACTACTTAAAGTTATTCTTGCTTCTTATTCATGTAAGCCTTTCAATATGGGTACTAGAACACTACAGATTTTGGTGAAATCTGGAACTGAGTCAAAAGAATGACTTCTTTGCTAAACAATGTAAAGAAAATAGATAACTGGGAAAAATAGGTATAAATTTCTAAAGTAATGCCCCTCCTCCACGAATACAAATGCTTATTAAGCAGGGGATAATTGGATTCTATCTTATGAATATGAAACTGTAATTAAATAGTTTTCTGTTCTTGGATATATTTCCAGTTTTAACTATAAACCTAGAATGGCAATGTATATTCATGATTATTGTTTCTCTTTAAAAGTTCTTTTCTTCTTAAAATTACTAAGCAAAATTTTCATATTATGAATATGACATTTGTTAAGCATAAAATTTTTTTAATGCCTAGGAAATTTTTTTAATAGCTCATAATTCTGCTACTTTTAAAATTTGGAGTTTGGAATATCTATTTCCAGAATGTATAGTATTCACAGGTAAAAGCTTGTGATACTTCACAAGACATAGACTATAAATACAAGGTGGGTAAAATTCCCTATTAAATAGTAAATTTCCATTATTTAAAATTTGCAAACATTTCAATTATACCTGTGAAGGTGATCTCTTTGTATTTCATCTCTATGGCTCCCTGAGTCCCTGAAGCTCAGTAAAATCTAGTCATTTTAGCTGTGGTTTATGTTTGGAATGACAATACCCTGAATATCAGTAGATATTCATTAGGTAACAATGGTCAAAAATCTAATGTTTATGCTGCTGCTTGGAGAAGGCAATGGCACCCGACTCCAGTACTCTTGCCTGGGAAATCCCATGGACGGAGGAGCCTGGTGGGCCGCAGTCCATGGGGTCGCTAAGAGTCAGACACGACTGAGCGACTTCACTTTCATGCATTGGAGAAGGAAATAACAATCCACTCCAGTGTTCTTGCCTGGAGAATCCCAGGGATGGGGGAGCCTGGTGGGCTGCCATCTATGGGGTCGCATAGAGTCAGACACGACAGAAGCGACTTAGTAGTAGGAGTAAGTTGCTTCAGTCGTGTCCGACTCTGTGCGACCCCAGAGACGGCAGTCCACCAGGCTCCTCTGTCCCAGGGATTCTCCAAGCAAGAACACTGGAGTGGGTTGCCATTTCCTTCTCCAATGCATGAAAGTGAAAAGTGAAACTGAAGTTGCTCAGTCGTGTCCGACCCTCAGCGATCCCATGGACTGCAGCCTTCCAGGCTCCTCCGTCCATGGGATTTTCCAGGCAAGAGTATTGGAGTGGGGTGCCATTGTTTATGAGGGCTCTGCAAATGAGTTCTAAACTTCCTAGGCTATCATGGGGTGATACAAATGCCCCAAACTTGCCCAGCCTGGCCATCAGTTTCCAAAATGTCCCTCAGAAACACAGAGCTGCTGTGGCATCACTTCCCAGCAGACACATCAGTTCAAGGGCAATGAATCAGGGGCTAATCTGTACCCTAACTGGGGACTCTCTTCCCCATTGATCAAGCAAAGCTAACTTTCCTCTTCCCTCCAGAAAAATGTACATAAAGAGGAATTATGCCTGACTCATCTACTAGTGTTGAGAGTAAATAATGAAATAGCAAAGGCAAAACTAATAGACTCAATTAATTTAAACCTTCCAAATAAAATCTGACAGTTTCAGAAGAAAGGCAAATGAGCCATCTCAGGTAGGGGAGAGGGCTATGGTCTCGGTCCTATCAGAGGCAGTGTGGTCATTCTTTGAGAATACACAAGCAGGTAAATTTCTGCCTGGTTCAGCTCTGAAACTGGTCTTATTTTCAGTTTTACAAAGTTTCAAATAAGAGGGGAGAATATGGTGAAATGTCCAAATGTGCACTGGATGTTGGACTTTCCAGCAAATACATGGGCCAAGCCAAATGGAAATGACATGTAGACCTTTAAAAAAAACCCACTTTTTAATTTTATATTGGAGTATAGCTGATTAACACTGTTGTGATAGTTTCAGGTGAACAAGGAAGGAATTCAGCCATACATATACATGTATCCATTCTCCCCCAAACTCCCCTCCCATCCAGGCTGCCATGTAACATTGAGTAGAGTTTCCTGTGCTCTATAATAAGTCCTTGTTAGTTACTCATTTTAAACGTAGCAGTGTGTGCATGCCCATCCCAANAGCCATACATATACATGTATCCATTCTCCCCCAAACTCCCCTCCCATCCAGGCTGCCATGTAACATTGAGTAGAGTTTCCTGTGCTCTATAATAAGTCCTTGTTAGTTACTCATTTTAAACGTAGCAGTGTGTGCATGCCCATCCCAAACTCCCTAACTATCCCTTCCCTTCATCTTTTCCCTTTCCACTATAACTGTAACTTGGTTCTGTAAGCTGGTGAGTCTGTTTCTGTTTTGTAAGTCAGTTCATTTGTTTCATTTCTCTTTATATTCTGCATATAAGGGATATCATACAAGATTTCTCTTTCTCTGACTTGCTTCACTTAATATGACACTCTCTAGGTCCATCCGTGTTGCTGCAAATGGCATTATTTCATTCTTTTTAATGACTGACCTTTTGAAGTAGAGATGAGTCACTGAAAGGGCTTTGGTGTGGATAAAAAGAGGTCGAACTGTAGGAATAAAATCTAACTTGTGCTTATTGATTACAGATTGATAACACAACATTACTAGCACCTGTTAGAAGCGTTCACACCTATTTTTCAGATAATCTTCAAAACAAATCCTGTAAAATGATGTCTCCTCCTTTTATGTGTGGAGAAACTGACATTAGGAAAGTGCAGCTGACTTAGCCCAGGTCCCTGAGTTCATAAGAGGCAGAGCCATTCCTGACACGGTCTGCAAAGGCTGGGCAGTTATTACGCAAGAAGTGGTGTAGAAAGTCGTGTGGACAGACGTCATAGACTCTGGCACAAGCTCTTACTGTGGCAAACATTGTTAATACGATGTTTTATCAGAAAGAACATTTAAAATAAATATAAAATATTATCCTAACTTTATATCATAATTCATACCTGTTTGGAATAATACGTGTGATCTTTATGTCCAGCTTTCCTAAACGGAGAAAGGTTAGAGCTGGAGAAAGTCCAGTTGTTATTGTTCAGTCGTTCAGTTGTGTCTGACTCTTTGTGACCCCATGAACTGCAGCTCGCCCGGCTTCCCTGTCCTTCACTATCTCCTGGAGCTTGCTCAAACTCATGTCTGTTGAGTCCAAGTGACCGGGATTAAAAACAAAGCTGCTCTGAGCGAGTGGCGTCTGTGCTTCTCAGTATGTCCCTGGGAAGATGCTGTCATCAGAGCCGCAGAACGAGTTCCGGTGCACTGATGTTTGAAGTCTTATGTGCATTAACATTACGTGTGTTAACTTTGTACTCACTTCTGCCTTCTCCTTTCAAACAGGAAGCAGATATCTGCTGTCTTTTGCCCCCTCCCTCCCAACCTTCATCCTTTTCCAGTTGTCTTTCCCTTCGAGGGAAACTTCTTCTTCTTGCGCTTGGAGTACATTAGCCCTTGAAAGGCTCTGCCCATGCTCCAAGGATGAGGACAACCTGATTGACTTGTCATTGCTCAGTGATTGGTTCAGAGCTGGTCATGTGACTTAGGGTAGGCTAACCAGAGCAAACTGCTTTATCTGACATTAGCTTCCTGCGCCCGCTGTAACCAATGAACACAAACCTGGTGGTTGAAAACAGAAACGCGCTCTCTCTCAGTCGGTGAGGCTGGAGTCTGAGATCTATTTCCCTGAGCCACAATCCAAGTGTCAGCAGGGCTGCAGTCCCTCGAGTGGCTGCCAGCATTCCAGGACTCCTGGCTGCATCACCTCCCACCTCCCCTACCCCACCCGTGCCGTGGTCACACGGCCTCTTCTTCTCTGTGTGTGCTGTCTTCCTCTGCTTCCTCTTGTAAGGACACTTATTATTGCATTTGAGGTCCACCTAGATAATCTAGGATAATCTCCCACGTCCAGGTTCTTAACTTACTCATATCTTCAAAGACCTTATAAGATGACACATACTGGTCCAAGGGGTTGAGGACCTTTCATCTTCTAGTGACCATTACTCAGCCTGCTACATGTGGGCAGAGTTAAAGAGAAGAAACGTGTCTCTTTCATTCTGAACTTAGGCTTCCAGTGGGCGAGCCTGTAGACTTCTTGCCTGAGAAGGGAATAGCAGGAAGAAGTGGGGCAGAACAGAGAGAGAGACAAGATCTGCTGACATTCTTTCAGGATTCAGCCAGGCCCCAGGCAAGGCCAGCCTCTGGACTACAAGTTCTTTTAGCCTTTAAACTCCCTTTTTGCTTAAGACAGATTTTTTTGGTCTACAAATAGACCAATATAAATTTTGTCTCCACTATTAGGATACATCTTCTGAAACAGTATCTCAGATTGGTCCCATTTCATAATCTAGGGGATTGGGGATTGGAAATTTTCTACTCAAAGCCGACGCTTTGGAATATCCAGGTGTGCATTTTATGATCAAAGGTAGAATCAAGTTGTTTCTGAGAATTCTTGGTAGCTTCTGTTTTGCTTTTTCCATTGTCCAGAGATGTTTCTTATCCCCTCCTTCTGTGCTGTTTTTCTTTCCACTTCACCTGACTCTCACTCTATTTCTTTTCCTTTCTCACTTCAAAGGTTTCCTAATTGAAATGTGCTGAAGCAATTGAAATGTGGTTCCTTGGCGAATTTCTGCCAGACACCATAACCTTTGGACCTGCTAGTGTCTTGCTGTGAGAAGAGACAGTGTATATTGATGGAAGCTTAGAAAAAAGAATCATAAGAAAGTTCACACTGGTAAAGTTCTCCTATGAAGAGAAACTAAGAGAAAAGAGTTAAGTTGAAAAATGGGCAATGATCTGTCAACAATTAAAATATTTGGTATAAAATATTCTGAGCATATAAAGTGAAATACATTTTACAGATACAGAAATGTGAGGCCATGAAACAAAGTAGATTTCAAGATCTAATTTCAAGAAGGTGGCTTTCAAAAAAATGTTTTATAGTGTTTCTGCTAACAAGGTGGAAAAATCTGGGCTGAACAGCTGAATACCTGTTGGGTGTATGGCCAGGTGAAAATTAGATTGAAGGGAGTGATGACCCATGTTTATCCAGAGGGAGGTCTTTGAAAGATTTGCCAAAGGCTGTCTTTCATCTGATGTGTTTATTAGTAACTTCAATCAGGCCAGAATGACATGTTTGTCAAATTCAAGTATGACATGAACTGGAAAAGACAGAGATGAATATACTGAGTGATAGAATTTAAAATGAATCCCCTCAAGCTGGATCTAAATCTAATGAAACCAAAGTTAAATGGCTTCTATATTAGGTGCACATTCAAGTTTAGAAACTCAAGATGAGGGAACTACAGCTTAGCTGGACTTTAAGGGGAAAAAAAAGTTATTTTTAGTTAACACCTAGATCAACATGAGCCAAAAATGTTTTCAAGTTGCCAGAAGAGTTCACTGAATCTTGGTTGTCTGGTGACCAACAGAGTCCAGAACCAGGGAGATAGCCAGGACCCTCAACCCAAAGCAGATGCTGTACTTGCAGTAAGAACCAGGTAAACTTGTTTTGGTCCAAAGGACAGGATCCAGGTGATCAATGACAGGAGACCATGCGACCTGAGGAAGTATTGCAAGGCCCCTTAGTGAGCAAAATTAAAATTCCTAAGTCATAAAGACGTGTCTTCAACATTTTAAATGATACAAAGTCCTAGGCTCTATTCTGAGAAATTTAGGCTTGGTAGTTAAGAAGGAGACTTCAGTGATTTTTACAGACCTCTCCAAGTGATGATCAGACAGATTAATTTTTTTCTTTTGGCCGTGCCATGCAACCTGTGGGATCCTAGCTCCCCGGCCAGGGGTGGAACCTGCGCCCACTGTATTGGAAGCATGAATTCTTAACCACTGGACTGCCAGGGAAGTCCCCAAAACAGATTAATTTTTAAAACACAGATTTTAGATCCCAGAGCAGCTTCCAACATATTTTATATGCCTGAGAATTTTTTCTTTCCAAATTGTACATATCTTTTAAAGTATTCCTTAAAATTGACCCATCCTCAAACATATATTTTCGGAGAAGGCAATGGCAACCCACTCCGGTACTCTTGTCTGGAGAATCCCATGGACAGAGGAGCCTGATGGGCTGTAGTCCATGGGGTCGCTAAGAGTCGGACTGAGCGAATTCACTTTCACTTTTCACTTTCCTGCATTGGAGAAGGAAATGGCAACCCACTCCAGTATTCTTGCCTGGAGAATCTCAGTGTTTATCCTTTGCTAGATATCAGAGTTGGATGACACAGGAGTAACTGCTGCTCTCAACTCAGCCTGGCCCCCAAGTTCAACCACATCAGGAACTTTGGGAAATGCCCCACCCCCACCTTCAGCCTCAGGGGTTGTAATTACAGGGAGGACCTGGGAATCTCATTCCTAAAAATTTTTCCTGATGCATTGCCTGTGATGCTCAACAAGCCCTTTCTTTTGCTCCGAAATTCTGTCTTTTATAAATTCACATTTTATTTCAGGAACTGCTAGGGAAGGGATGATATAGGTAGAAACAAAGGCTAAAAAGATGAACCGACGCCTGTGGGCTAATCAGTTATGATTTTGCCTCTCCAGATGTGCGGGAGGTACCCCACCCTCTGCACATCTGCCTGTGATACAGGAGCCCCTGGGGAACCAGACCCATCATCTGTGCCCATAACAGTTTCTCAGAATTTCACACGTGTCTCCCCATTGCTGATTGTGTGCACTCAGCCAGGGACACGAGATCTCCTATAACTGTGGAATTCTGTGTTTGAAAATAAAAGTCACACTGAGTGTTTCAGACTTTTGTGAAATCTTCCTGGCAGCCTTATTAATTTACTCTTATTTTGATACTCACTGTTTTTTCTGTCTGGGTGGTTATTTTAAAATGGGAAAAGAATCCAAATTAGTATTATACATTTTAAGGCACACATTTGCATCCATCATGAACTTTAATTTATACTTCGACCAAATAATTTTAACCGTTGCTATAAAATCAGTTATTTAATAATAGTTTTTACTACCACAGTGAATGCAGCCGTAGACAAGCTTAATAGCCTCGTGTCCACAACAAATTTCCAGCTATTACGTTTACATCCCCCACGCCTTTGACAACTCCATGGGCCAGTCAAATTCCCACTGATTGCATTATTTGAATCTTGCTAAAATCTAGTTCACCATGTGCTCACAGTAGTTTTTTAGTGAATACATCTGTTTTTCCAACCTCAATCTCTTTTGCTTTCTCAGATTTACATCATTATAAAAACGACTGTTATTTTCAATAGGATAATTTTCTGTAATCATACATGTACCCCTTCATAGGACATCTGCAATTCAGTTCTAAGGCACAAAGAGGAAAATGTGCATAAACGAACTACATTTAATATTTATACATGTAGTAGTAAACATAAGAGGAAATTTCAAGGGGGTTAAAAAAAAGCATATTTTAGACATATGCCAAGGTAGTTAAGCAAGAAAATTTAAATTGGGCAATTGGAAATGTAAAATTAAAAAGGATAAAAATATAACACTAACTTGATCTCTCTTTTTGGCAACTTGATTTTAAAATTATGTTCATTTTCTTAAAAGTACAACTATGACTTTCAGTTCCTTAAACTTGAGGTGACTTTGATTATCTGAATTTAAGAAACTCTAAAGCTATCTAATCTGATTAAGTTAAATACTAAATTTACCTAACTTATCTTTGTGCACGAGTACTCAGCTGCTTCAGTCGTGTCCGACCATTTTCGACCCGTGGACTGTAGCCTACCGGGCTCCTCTGTCCATGGGATTCTCCAGGCAAAAACGCTGGAGTGGGTTGCCATGCCTTCCTCCAGGCAGTCTTCCCAACCCAGGGACCGAACCCACATCTCTTGAGTCTCTTGCATTGGGGAAATTCCAATTTATCTTTGTATCAACCTGGTGGCTCAGATGGTAAAGCGTCTGCCCGCAATCTTTTTCAGGTAGTTTGCCTATTTCGTCCTCATTTATTTGGACTTCTGTGTTTCTAGCTTGTTCCTTCGTTTGTATAGTATTTCTCTGCCTTTTCATTATTTTTCTTTAACTAACTGTGTTTGAGGTCTCCTTTTTCCAGGCTTCAAGGTTGAGTCCTTTCTTCTTTTTGGTTTCTGCCCTCCAAGGTTGGTCTAGTGTTCGTGTAAGCTTCTTATGGCGTGAGCTTTGTGCTGAGTTTTTGTTTGTTTTTCCTCTGATGGCCAAGGCTGGGTGAGGTGGTGACCCTGTCTGCTGATGACTGGGTTTGTATTTTTGTTTCGCTTGCTGTTTAGATGTGTCGTCCTGCATAGGGTGCTACTGGTGGTTGGGTGATGCTGGGTCTTGTATTCAGGTGGTTTCCTTTGTGTGAGTTCTCACTATTTGACACCCTTTAGGGTTAGTTGCCTGGAGAATCCCAGGGACAGGGGAGCCTGGTGGGCTGCCCTCTATGGGGTTGCACAGAGTCGGACACGACTGAAGCGACTTAGCAGCAGCAGCAGGGTTAGTTTTGTGGCAGTCTAGGGTTTTGGAGTCAGTGGTCCAGCTCCAAAGGCTCAGGGCCTGATCTCTTCAAAAATGTTGTTCTAAGCTCAGCTGGATCTGCTCTCTTGGTTAAAGCTACATTAGGAAGCTCGAGCCGTGTAAGACCACAGTCTCCTCACTGCCACCTACTTCTCCATGTCCCCTGCTCCAGCAAAGGCCAGACATGCGCTGTCTTATTAGTTATAAAATGTACTGTGTATTCTAATTTTTCTATGAAACAGAAAAATTGATGTAGAATAGTTGAAAATTAGAGATTCCCATTGTACACATTGAAATTTTCAGGTTTAAGGAATTAACAAGACCTTATTGTTGTATGTTGAATATGCATGCAACTCCATCATAAACATTTTACTGCAGAAAGTGGGAAAAAGAGAATGTTACTTGACTGTTTCACCCTATGAATATTAAAATTGACTACATATATGTAATTTCATGCATCCTCTATATTTAAGTCCATATTTTAACTGGGATGATTCACCATTTGTAAATTTGTTTTATTTAACACAAATATTATACTGAAGCAAATCCTCCTATCCCCACGTATAGCCCATTATTAAATTTTGATGATCACTTCCTACGTTTATAACAGTCACCTTTTAACAATTCACATACATCAGAATTGTCTACAACAGAATGTTTTAAATTAAAGCCAATTTAAGAAACCACCACTTGTGACAGCAAAATATATGACAATTATTAATTCCTCAAAGGTGTACATTTGAGAGGTTGTTAGAATTTTGTCTTGATTGTGGTAATATTTTCTTTCCACCTTTTTCCAACCCCTTCTCCCCAAAAAGAAATTTTCAGGGTGAAGTTTGGGTACATACGTCTACCAGGCTGTATATTAATAAATGATTCACTCTGGCACCAAATCTGTGTTTGTAAGACACAGTTAGATGGGCATCTGTGTAATTTTCACCCTGTCCTCTGTAAATTATTCATCTCCTTTCCAGGCAAAACTAAATATCTTTTCAAAATATATAGGAAACAACTTCCTTTTCTTCATGAAAAAGAACAGAATTTAAAGCATTGATTTTTACTTTCAGTTCAATACTTGTTCTTTTTCTGAAGGAGTTTCAGAAAGTCATAGCAATGGAAGCAAGAGGACTTGAGTTATTTTTCCTGTAGTGAAACTTTGCTTAACCCACCTTAATCCTCAAACCACATCCCACTGTCAGGATCACAACCCAGGCTACTCAATATAATAAATTCAGCAGTGAATGCTAAGAGAACTGGAGTTCTCGCGAGCCCCTCTGCCCACTCACCTCCCTCATTTATTCTTCGGTGCCTGCAGTTGTGTAATTCAGTGTTCCAGTTTTCAGTTAAAGAGCAGGTTCTTCTTTTCCTTTCTTGAGCACTTTATTGGTTCCTGCTCTGGCCGTTCTGGGCTTTTCACTGCTGCACGGGCCACACTGCGGTGGCTGCTCTTGATGAGAATCATGGACGCAAGGGCAGGAGGACTTGCGTGGTTATGGCACAGGGGCTCATCTGCTCGCATCAGGGGCCGAACCCGTGTCTCCTGTGTTGGGGGGTGGATTCTCAACCACTGAACCACCAGGGAAGTCCAAGGAGTAGTCTCTGACCGGCAGCCTCTGGATACCCAAGGTTGACAAAGGTAGTCATCGAAACGGGGTTCTTNTCCTGTGTTGGGGGGTGGATTCTCAACCACTGAACCACCAGGGAAGTCCAAGGAGTAGTCTCTGACCGGCAGCCTCTGGATACCCAAGGTTGACAAAGGTAGTCATCGAAACGGGGTTCTTAGTAAAGTGACTAACCATACTTCTTACACAGTAAGAGTAAATTATAAGTGTAATTGTTTGACTAGGGATTTATTATCTCAAGGTTGAGCCATGCTTTTCAGCCTTGGCACCGCTGACCTTTGGGCCAGTTAATCGGTTTGTCTTGGGGGGAAGCATGCTCTCCTGTGTACTGGAGGGTGTCCAGCAGCATCCTTGGCATCCACTAGATTCCTGTGGGGCCCACCATCCCACCTGCAGCAAGCGGACAACTGACAATCTCGCCAGACATTGCCTAGTGTCCACTGAAGACAGACTGCCCTGGAAGGCAGATCACTCCATTTGGAAATCAGTCAAGCAGTCTTCATAAGAAAAATGGACTGGAAACACTTCCTGTTTGTTCCTTTATTTATTTATTTTTAGAGATGCTATCTTTTATTACCTTATTTTAATAGCATTAAATTTTGCTCTCTGTTTTTTTCCCATTCATTCTTTCTGTAAAAGAAATAACAAAATGGAGACATGCTTTATACTTCTATTTTTTTCTCCCATGGGTCTTTTCTATTGTTTATTTTATTTTATTTTTTAATTTAAATTTATTTGTTTTAATTGGAGGCTAATTACTTTACAATATTGTATTGGTTTTGCCATACATCAACATGAATCTGCCACGAGTGTACACGTGTTCCCCATCCTGAACCCCCTTCCCACCTCCCTCCCCATACCATCCCTCTGGGTCATCCCAGTGCCCCAGCCCCAAGCATCCTGTTTGCTGTATTGAACCTGGACTGGCGATTAGTTTCTTATATGATATTTATTTAGAACATAGCATCTTGTGGGCAGAGAGCTTATTTTGTTCAGACCATACCCCTGGAACTTAGAACAGTGTCTGCCATATAGCAAGAGTTGCGTAAATATTTGTGAAACTAATGGTCAGTTGAAATGTCCAACACAAATGATACTCCATTCATAAAGCAGAATATAATTCAGCTATTTAAAAATGTTTGATGTTTAATATGTTCATTAATATGGTTCAATGCTCATGAAATATTAAGTGAAAAAGCCAGTTATAAAAAGTATGTCTCATTTATTCCCATTCTATTGTATGAAAAGAATGTCCATCTTGAACTATATGCAAAAACTGTTGTACTAGGTGGCAGGATTGCATGCTATTTTTATTTCTTTTAATTTCTCATGTTTAATTATAGCTTATCATGTGCAATATTTTTATTATGCAGAGTTCGGTTGCTGGTTTACAGAAAACATAATAAAGAGCAGAGTAGGGCAAGCTACCAGAGAAAGTCCTTTCACAGCTTTAACATCTGCCTAACAGGGAGCTAGATTTAACACACTGGTTTTCTGACCTGCAAGGAATTAACTTTCCTCTGAGACACCTGCTCTGGGGAACTGTGACCGTTATGGTCCTAGATACCATGGAGATCCGAGAGAAGTTTAGAATCTCAGTGCCTGCAAATTTAAGATCTGAGTGGAGAATAAGACCTATACATAGGACACTGTCAAAACAAAATAAAACAATATTTAAGGAGATGTTAAATTGTGTGCTATGAGCCATGCTTTAGAATTTCGTGGAGGCGCCGTATCAAGGAATTGGTCTCTTGGAGAAGAGGGGACTTGAGTTATCCAGGGTAAATGCGTCTCAGGTAAAAGGAGAACGGGAGGGACATTCCAAGCGGGGAGAAAAGGCAGATGCGGCAAGACTTAGCCCTGAGCAACAGCGGGAGCGGAGCCACCAGGGACAGGCGAGCCCGCGGGAGGCGGCGACGATGCTGGGCTCCCGCAGCAGGAGGCGTCCGGGCCGCCTGCAAAGGGAGACGGCACTTTGTAAATAGCAGCGGTCCGGGCAGAGTTTTCCCGCCTCTGGGCCCCGACCCCCGTTGCAGAGGCACCCATCCTTAGCAAAGGTGATCGCACGCAGGCCACAGGCGGCGCAGGCCGTGGGGCCGCAGCGAGCTCCCCCGCGCACCCCGTGTCTCCACGGCCCCGAGCGGCGCCCGGCCACGGAACGAGGGGCGACTGGCGCCTCCCCGCGCCCGCTGCAGGCTGCCGGAGGCCCCGCTGCGAGCTGCCCAGGCTCTGCAGTCCGCTCCCTGATGCTGGCAAGCCGGCTGGGTCTCCCCTCCGCCTCCTGCTCAGTGTCACGTTTGCTTGTGCTGCGCTCAGTCGTGTCCAACGTTCCGAGGCTCCACGACCTGTATGAGGCCCACCAGGCTCCTCTGTCCATGGGATTTCGCAGGCAAGGATGCTGGAGTGGGTTGTCATTTCCTTCCGCAGGGCATCTACCCCATCCAGGGAAGAGTGCCTCCTGCGTCGCCTGCCCTGGCAGGGGCATCCTTTGCCACTAGTGCCGCCTGGTGGGTGCTGGGGGCTAAGTCTCCTCAGCTGTGTCCCACTCTTTGCGACCCCACGGACTGTAGCCCACGATGCTCCTCTGTCCACGGGATTCTCAGGCGAGGATACTGGGGCGGGCTGCCGTGCCCTCCTCCAGGGGATCTTCCCGACCCAGGGATCGAACCCAGGTCTCTTCCATCTCCCGCACTGGCCAGGCAGGTTCTTCACCACTAGGGCCACCTCGGAAGCCCGGAATCACCCAATTCCACGTGATGTCCAAAAAAGCATGAGCCTCGTGGGAGAGCAGACTCTCCATTCAGATGGACTGGACTCAAATGTAAGCTGTTCCACTTGCCGGGTGCCTGGTTTTCAGCAGGTCTCTCTGACCCTCAGTTTCCTCATCTGTAGATAGGGCTATTGGTGGATGAGAGGGATGGGTTGAACTGTGTCCCCCAAAGGTGTGTTGATGCCCTAACCCTCTGAGGAGGTGCCTCCTGAGCTGAGAGATGCTGGCTGAGAAACAGCCGGGCTGAGGTCAGGAGGCTAGTGTACCAAGAGGAGGGTGCGGAGGGGGAAACGGTAGTCAGGGAGAAAGGGGCCTGGGCCTGTGGAGGCCAGAGTCCTGGTGGCTTAGGTCCAGGGTGTCCATGATGCGTTCAGAGCCGAGAAGTCGGACTGGGAAAGGCCCGGGAGGTCAGTGGCCGCAGGTTGGATTTGAAGGTGATGAAACCATCCGCATTCGGATGGTTTTCAGGTGAAGGAAAGAAAAGGAAAGAGAAAGGAGAGAGCCTGCGGGGAGGAAAACAAATCCAGATTCCAGAGAGAGGACTCTTCTCCAAGGAGGTCCATGCTTATAAACTAACCATTTTCAAACANTACTTTGCCAACAAAAGTCCATCTAGTCAAGGCTATGGTTTTTCCAGTAGTCATGTATGGATGTGAGAGTTGGACTGTGAAGAAAGCTGAGTGCCGAAGAACCGATGCTTTTGAACTGTGGTGTTGGAGAAGACTCTTGAGAGTACCTTGGACTGCAAGGAGATCCAACCAGTCCATCCTAAAGGAGATCAGCCCTGGGTGTTCTTTGAAAGAATGATGCTAAAGCTGAAACTCCAATACTTTAGCCACCTCAGGCAAAGAGTTGACTCATTGGAAAGACTCTGTTGGGGAGGGATTGGGGGCGGGAGGAGAAGGGGCCAACAGAGGATGAAAAGGCTGGATGGCATCACCGACTCGATGGACATGAGTTTGAGTGAACTCCGGGAGTTGGTGACGGACAGGGAGGCCTGGCATGCTGCGATTCATGGGATCGCAAAGAGTCAGACACGACTGAGTGACTGAACTGAACTGAACTGAGTCTATATTTTCATATGGTATAATTTTCCTTCTGCCTGAATTATCTTTAATATTTCTTATAATATGTGTCTTCTAGAGATTAATTCTTTCAACTTCTGTATAGCTGTAAAGTCATTATTTTGCATTTATTTTTGAGACATTTCAACAAGTACAGAACTTTAGGTTTAAGTACTTAAAAGATGCTGCTTCAGTGTCTTCTTGCTTGTAATTTCTGTGAAAAAAATATTTTGTCTTCTTTTTCTCTTTTTCTGAATATAATATGTTTTGCATCTCTGGATACTTTTATGACTTTTCTTTGCTATTGGTTTTAAATAATTTGATCATGGTGTATGCAGTAATGAAGATTCTCTAGAGAAACAGAATCAATAGAATATATACAAAAAGAGATTTATTATAAGAAATTGACTAACATGATTACACAGCCTTACAAATCCCCAGATCTGCAGGGTGACTCAGCAAGCTGGAGATCCAGGAAGAGTCAATGTTTCAGTTTGTGTCCAAGGGCAGGAAAAAGCAAAGTTCCAATAAGAAGGCAGTCAGGCAGAATGAATTCTCCATTATGTTCTATTTAGGCCTTTAACTGATTGGATATGACCCACCTACATTAGAGAGGACAGTTTGCCTTACTCAATTTATAATTTAAATATTAATATCATCTAAAAATACCCTCACAGAAACACCCAGAATATGTTTGACCAGATATCTGAAAATTGACCACTACAATGTGCTCTGGCATAGTTTTCTTTATTTTTCTTTGCGCTTGTGGTTCATTAAGCATTTTGGATCTCTAAGTTTATAGCTTTCAGGAATTTGGAACATTTCTGGCCATTTTTCTTCATATATTATTTTGTGCCTACTCCTTTAGAGACTCCATTCACAGATACAGATCACCGATATCCTTTTCATTTCTTAAACTTCTTTTTTTCTCCTCTGTGTTCAATATTGGATAATTTATATTGCTTCATCTTCAAGTTTACTAATATTTTCTTTTACAGTGTCTAAAGTTATTAATCTCATCTAGCACATTGTTCTTCTCACACAATGGATTGTTCATTTTTAAAAGTTCAATTTTGTCTTTTTTGTGTTCCCCATGTCTCTGCTTAATTTTTTAAACATAGGAATATAGTTATAATAACACTTTAATGTCCTTATGAGCTAATTCTAACATCTAACTCAGAAATAGAATGATTTCAATTGATATTTCTGCACACTATGATTTATAATTTCTTGCATATCAATGATTGATGAGATTGATTTTGTGAGCTTTACCTTGTTAAATGCTAGATTTTATCATATTCCTATATAACACTTCTCATCTTTCTTTTGGGATGCATTTAAAGTTTCTTGGAAGCTGTTTGATATCTTTGGGTCTTAAAAATTTTAAACTAGATATGAGCAGCATTTAATCTAAAATAAAATATTTTCCACTATTAAGGCAAAACCCCTCTGGGCATTTCTCCAGTGCTCCGTAAATCATGAGGTCTTGTAGTCTATCTGGGGGTAATAGAGACTATGTCCATTCTAATGTGAGTGCAGAGAATTCTCTTCTTTAATTTGTTCAACTGGTTCTGTCCCTGAGCTTGGGTAGTTTACTTATAGCATTGTACTCTGCTCTGTGCTCAAGTAAAACATTTTGTGTATATTTCTGGAGTTCTTTCTCCATGCCCTTCCTTTCACAATAGTATGGCTTGAGAATTTTAACTTTCTTTGTCTCCACAGACATTCAGATTACTTCCTCAACTCAAGAATCTTAAAGATGCTCCTTTTGAGTTACCCTTCCCTGTGCTATGACTTGAAACAATTTCTGGGTGTTAAGATGGGGCAGCCATCTAATTTTCTTCCTACATCTTCTTACATTCTTCTCTATTGACTGACCTCCAATATCTTATAAATCATTGTTTTATATATTTTCTTTCCTTTTTTTTAGGTGGGGGGTGAGGTCAGATAGACAAATCTAATCCTGTTACTCTATCCTTGTCTAGAAGTAGAAGTAGCTTGTGAAAATATTTAATGATGATGTTACAGAGAGGGTGGTCATAGAGATTTTTGCAGTCTTTTAAAAAGTAAAATAAATTGAGCATTATGTTATGGAAGTTCCCTTGAAAGATATGATTATGTTGCTATGATGATGGTATTAAAAATGGCAAGATATTGCAGAAGAAAATATATTGCAGAGAAAAGGGCTTGGCTTAGGTAACTTTCAGGGAATTTTATACTCTCTGAGTCAGCCTTAAGACAGTAGAATAATTTTTTTTGCCTTTTTTGGTAATGGGCACTATCATGTCAATAGAATACATTAAAATTCTGTGAGCCAGACTGGCCTCAGCTGTCTTCCTATCATATCCCAACCTCGTAAGGTTTTAGAAACTTGCAAGAACAATAGGCAAAATAGTAGATAGTACCTATTATATCTATACATACACCACTCCCACTTTTTCTGCAGGTTATCTACATCACAAAAGATGCAGTGGTAGGATTATGCAGAAGCTTTGAAGTCTATTTCCTGGGAGTTTGAATATATATCACCTTTTCTACTCACTAGAACTTCTGAGGTGTGAAGAGAGAAATTTAGGTCACACAGATGCAGAATGTGTCAAAAGTTGTGGAAGAGACAAGAGAAAAACAAAAACCTAGAAACCTGCTTATGCAGCATCTCAGTCTCAGCACTTATAAAACAATGTTAGTATCATTGAATAGAGTATACAAATGCAAAGTAAGTAAGCTTTTGTTTGTACTCCTCCATAAGAGCAAAAGGAACTCTCATTAAAAATACATGATGCTTTAAACTTGTAATCACTTTCTAAAATCCAGATGCATATTAGAATGATCTTGGAATTTTTTTAAAAATATAAAAATCCATGTGTCCTTTTTCTCTCCAAAGTTCCATACATGTTTCTAATGAGAATCCATGTTTAAAAAAACTGAACTATATGATGATTTTTTTTTACTTTTATCTAGTTTGTTTCACTTTTTCTATTTCATACTCAATGCTCCCATTTCATTTAGTTTATCTTTTCCAATTTCTCCATCTCTTTTTGTTGTTCTTTTGTAAGCCTTTATCAAGTATAGTAGAAAATTTTTACACATGCATGTATAAATATAATATGAATAACATATATTTTAGATAACATGAATTTTTGCCTAGCTAGAAATTTATGGCATTTTGATTCCACTTGTTTGACTTAGTCTGAATAGAATGTTAGATTTCTAATTTTCATTCACTCAAAACTTTTATAGAGTTTCATGCATTTTGGTATCTTATATTACTGTTAGAAGACTACAATGTTTATTAGTGATTTTAAAAAATTTGAATGAGGCTTGAAACTTCTAATCCAATTTTGAAAACATAAAGAAACACTATGTAGTTAAAATTAAAAAAAAATAACATATGGTACAGTATTATTAACTAAAATACAGATTTTGTCCAAATTTCACAAAATTTTATGATAAATGTCCATTATTTGCTTTCATACCTTATTCAAGATTCCACATTGAACATAGGTGCATTGAACAGCTTCAGCCACATGCAACAAATTATGGTAAATTCTCTTTTTATTTTTATTTGGTTAGAAATATTTCCTAATGTTCCTTGTTATGGCTTCTTAGATATACCCATCATTTAAAAGTGGACATTTAATTTGCAAATGCACTGGATTTTTAAGTATCTTTAATATTAATTTCTTATTTTGACACTAATTTCCCATTTAAATGTTTTCTTCTCTGCAATCATCCTCTGCGTTTTATCAGTCTTCTAACTTTATTGAAGGTTTCAATGGCTAAGTCAAAGATCTATTTTGGTAAATGTGGGTTATTGCACTTGAAAATATGTGGGTTATTTTCAAATATTTTTTGATATTGATTTCTAATATAATTCCAAAGTGATAAGAGAATAGACTGTGTGATTTCAATACCTTTAGACCATGAAACTTTTGCACCTTATTTTATATTCCTGGATATCTTCTAGTGTCTGCTAGTTTATAGTCTATGGGAGCTTGAATATAATTTGTATGCAACTGTTGTGTGAAAATTGTATAAATCTTAATTATGTTGAATTGGTTCATGGTGATTTTTAGGTCTGCTATATCATTTTACCTTTCTGTACATTCCTTCTACTGATTTTTGAGAGTTTGGTATTGAAACTACAACTAAAAATATTAATTTATGTACTTAAAAATAATTATCATATATACTGGAACTATATGTAACTTTGTTCTGTATTTTCCAAGTCTCCTGTAAATGTGTTATCAAACTTACATAATTTTAAAAATAAAAAATATGCTTGGGGCCTGT